>CAEGAE010080828.1:0-26251 GCA_903067095.1 Girardinus metallicus | reverse complement strand
TATCTGTATAAATAATCCCGCCGGACTCCAGGCATCGCTGCCGTCATTTTAAGATGCTTATTGGTCCCCCGGAAAAAGACTAAAACCCAGACATTATCATGACTCAATAAAATCCTCCCAGGCCGAACTTGAAAACTGGACGTTATGCTGCTAATACTTAGCTTTCGTCAACAACTCAGGCGGAAGTGGGAACGCAAATAAAGTCCCTGCCAGAACACGGTGCGCTAATTAATAAACCATAATATAAGGAGGCTTCGAGGCAGGTCAGTTTTCCTCGTGGAATTTTAATAATTGAGGTACTCGAATCACTCGAGGAATCGTTTCAGTCCTAATTCAGTATATCATAAAGTCTGCAAAAGTGAAAGGATGAGCTCAGAAAGCATGAAAAATGTTGTCCTCCTACAAAGATAAGATAAATAAAGGACACTCCAGTAATTTTGGTTCTACACACCGACTACTTTGAGAACATTGTATATTTTGAAACCTTTCATGGCAAAAACCCTCTGCATTAGCCCATTTAGATTGCATAGTAAAACTAGAAATTAGCACACAGGGCTTAAAGAAAGTATTTAAAAGCAGACAGAGAAAAGTACAGTGTGGATTGTTCTCTGTGCTAGGATGAGACAGCTCAGCAGGGCTGGCAATTTCCGAGAAAAAAAAAAAACGCTACGGTATATTCCCCTAAAATATAAAAATCTATTTTTGATTTTACCGCCTGCCTGAGAGTGTGAAGATGCTCCAAAAAAGAAAAACAAAAGGAGAAAATAAAGTTGAAACAGATGAGTCACTCCCAACTATGTACACCTACATACGTTTCTATACACAGTTTCCCAAAAGAGAGACAGGAGTGTGATTAAGGAGTGTCTCACCTGTCCCACTCGGCCATCTCCTGACACATTCTTTGGATCTCGCCCAATTTGGGTTGGTTCGTGACCTGTGTGACCCCTTTCACTGAGATCCCTTCAAGAAACACTGCACCCTGGGAGGAGAAAGTAAAAGAAAGAGGAAAGCAAAAAGGTGTGGAGTTTGGAATAAACATTCACCTCCTCCTACACACAGTGAGCCAAAACAGATGTTTCTTTGGTTCTGAGTCTCCGAGTGCAAAAGTAGTAGGCAGAGATATTCAAATAAAAATCCTGCTTTTATTTTTAACCATCTCAAAACATTGACACATTAATTATTTAAAGTATTAGCCTCACAAAACTTAACTCTGTCTCGACTCAGTCTCACTACAGTTTAACCTTGCTTTTATACTGCTGACACAATCACTTCAAAAGTACTTCCTGCTTTCACTTGCTTGTTTTTTTTATGCTTGTTCTGAGCAGGTAAGTCCTTTTAACTGCTTCAATGTGAGAGTAAAAAGAGACAAACAGAAACAGATGAGGCACAACAGTATGTTATCTCAAATACACCATACCCGTATTCGGGCAAGATAGCTGCAGAGGAAAGAAAACTTAGTCATGATCTTATGTACTCCCTTCAACAATTTGGAAAATATAAAGGAGCACAGACATTAAAGTCAAAATTCCCTACTTTCCCAGAGTCATCTCAAATTTTGCTAACAGTAAAAAAAACAAAAGTTCACAAAAAATAACAAAAGGTCTGCTTTATATATGGAATCTGTTAAAAGTTCTCCAAGGAGTGAGGAAAGACGGGAAATATGTCATCCATCTACACAGATGGATGACAGATGGAAGGATGGAAGGTTGGACAGAAGGAAACTTATTTCTTGGCAGTTTTACTCTTAACCGCAAACGAAATCTAATGACATAGGTACAAGAAAATTTTCTAATAATAGTTAAATCCAATACATTTAGTTAGGGAAATTTTGTAGCAGAAAATAATCCTTAATTTCAAATCTCTATGTAATCTTGACAAGAGCTGATATTAACAATTCATCTTATTAAGAAAAATAACTATTTATATTTTTTTGTTTGCCGTCAGTTTCATTATTCAGCTAAAACCATAAATTATTTCTGTGGTCTTAAAACCAAAAATGTATTCCGCATCTTGTCACATAGAAAACCAAAATCTAATACAAAGTTAATTTGAAAATACAGTTGAAAGCAGTTTTTGAAGTGTTGCCACTTAACTCAGATTTCACACATCAACTAGTACATTAAGATTATGCATGGTTTAAAATTCTGACTTTGAAACAAAAGTAGTCATTTGGTTAATAGAGAAATTATTTAACCTATCACATAAGTGATCTTATCTATAAGCTCCACTGTTTGTACAAAAACAAACCTGCAGAGAGGGGGACTATATCATTCCGATTGCTTTAAAAGTTGATCATGATAATACTGGGTAATAGCCTTGCCTCCAGCAATTTACCATCAGCGATATGTTCCAGCTTCCTCTAAAATGGTTTGTTACAGCAGAGTGCACATGAGTAAGAAAAGGGATCTAATTTCTCCCTCACCTCTAATGCCTCTGACCTGGCAGAGAGTGAGAAACTGTGGCTAATCTCCTGAGATCAGAGCTGCAGAGTCCAACAGAGCAGAAGTGGATTCTGGGTGGCCACAAGAAACAAGAAATAAATTCATTTAAAAAAAAAATCCATAAAAGAAGCAGGTGGGCTAATGGATGAAATTATATTTTTAGAATAATTATGAAAAGATTAGAGTACTTTAGCAGGCTCAGAAAGAACAAAAAATGTTTTAAAACCACCCAATTACTCTAGTTACCATTAAACATTGAAGTCAAGTGTTTCCTACAAATACTCTCGGGCTCTGCACATATTTTTCTCCTAACAGCCAGGCAGCCACAGACTGGTCTAACTGATGAGGTGGGCCTCTCAACTGAGAGACAGTGTTCCTTAACGACAGCCGAGTGCTGCAGTAACGTCTCTAAGAGCTGCTGCTCTCTTCTCCAGATCTGTCTGGTGGATCATATTCTCGCCTATTAGGTTCGCCTAGACTCAGGTTTTCAGTCTGGGTGCAATAAAAAGTTAAAAAATACACATTATTCTCCATTGTTTTTGGAACAGTGTAGCAGTAAATCTAAAATTATAATTAGTATTTGGTTAATTAATAAATATATATATATAGGGGACAATTTTTACAATCCAGGACCACACCACATCAGCCAGTCTGGAGCGTCTGACCAGTTTTAGTTTCTCCTTCTTCCTCTTGCCCGGCGCCGACCCCGAGGAGCTGGGGCCCGACTCCTGGCCGACTGCGTTGCCGTCATCGTCCACATCGCCATCGTCGTCGTCGAAGCACCACTCAGGCAGCGCGGGGGCTGGGGGCGTGTCCTCTTCATCACCATAGCGACAGAAAAGCTCTTTGAGGTAGTCTCCCTTATAGATCCCAGGAGCCCGAGCCTGGGCGAAAGCAGCCACAGCTGCCTCGATGCTGATAAGAAACAGAAGAAAAAAACAGATGGGGAGGGTTTGTGTTTGCTAAAAACTCACCCCAGGCAGGAAAATCAACTAAAACTTTATTTCGCCAATGCGGTGACGTAAAGTTTTCAAAGTGATGTTTTCTGTTCCTAAAGAGATAATGTTTCCTATAATACAGATGATGACTGGATTTGATCAAAGTACCATAATCATTTTGCAAAATGTTGAGGTGTGTTCAAATTTAGTTATAGTTTTTTAAGGCTGCAGCAGCTAAATGACAGGACTGATTTATACTTTTTAGCAGCATAAGGCTACAAGACGGTTCTTATTGTCATTATAAGCACAAAGGAAATTGTATTTATTTAAAAATTCATGAATTTAGGCTCCAAAACAGTTATTTTGGAGCAGTTTGGGTTACATAGTGAAACAGAAGGACCTTCACTAATAGAGGTGGTGCTACTGTGGCCTCAATTCTAAAACCATTCATGGTTCTTCACCTCTTCACAGCTCATCAGCCTAAACCCACAAACAACAATGCATTGCTTTGGAAGTTCACATAATAGACTAGCATAATGTAGACCTTAGTTGGAATACTCAGTGTTATTTTTTTTTGCTTTTTTATATATATATAAAAAAAAGCAGGTGTGGCCTGAATTTGTGTTAAACCTTTAAGACTCAATACTTCGTAGAACCAAATGTTCTCTTCAATGTCTAAGTCTTACCATAGATTCTCAGTTATATTTTGATCTAGACTTTGACTGGGCCATTCTGAATATACCAAGACTGAGTCATATTTAGCTCTATCCATTGTGATCATTTCAATTCAAAAACTTCATTACTCCCAAAGGGAAATTAAGTATTCTTAAAACTCTTCTTGTTATAATTGCTGGTAGCCCCCAGAACAGAACCAGCCTTCTTTATCAGGTAGTTTAGCATTTTTAAGTCTCTCAAGGCTCTGATGTTGCTTCCCCAACAGAGGACAGCAGAAGGTTTGATTAAGTTTCACTTTGCCTGGTCTGTCGGTTTAATTGGGTGACCATTTCTTTGTAGGTTCACAGTTGTGTCATTCTCTATTCATTTTTGGCAGGCTAAACAGAAAAGCATGCCATGCATTTCTGATTTTCACTTAAAACTATTAATCGTTTTCCTCTTACTTACCAATATTTGTCTTTTTGTGTTGGTTATCAACATAAAATCTCACAAAAATACATTGAAAATTATGTCTGTCCACAACAAAATGTAAAAAACTTCAAGGACAGAAATCTGGTGTGTAAAAGTAGAGCAGAATGCTTTTCTCAATGGCTTCATGGCTTTATCAAGACTTTAACCAGCCATCTGCTCTAATTCATAATAGAAGACGTGGCTAATCCAGTCACCTGTGAAGTCATTTTTATTTTTTAACTGCTTGCCCTTTAAAAAACAGCCTAAAGGGATGCCTTCCAACATGGCTTTGTGCAACATCTGGTGTAACTGGGCCAAATCCTGCAATTATTATGATGGATTCTAGTTTGGCTTTTACAGCCTAAAGTGGCTATTTTTCATCCACTTTGAGCTCCTTAGGGTATAAGATATTGGTTTACAGCAGAAACTTCCAAAATTAAAATTTCACTCAGAACAAACTATGTGTTTTATGTTTTAAAGTCAGGAGTTGCACTTTCATCTTAAACCATGGATATAAACAAAAAAAATGACTTGGCATTCACTTCATCATAGATAAACTGTTATTGTAGGCCTAATCGCACATTAATGAAAATTCCATTTCTATTTCCAGCAACAATCCAAAAATAACAGATAAATAAATAAATAAATTTGGACCCCTGTTGACAGTTTCAGAGCTGAATTATCTTTCAACACATTAACAGTGGACGACAGCTGAAAACGGCCTGAGAATATTCATTTCACAGGAAACAGTGGGAGGTGGGAGGGATTAATTCAGCCCCCACATCTCCAGAGATTCTCCACCTCAGAGCAAAGATGCACCCCCAACCCCCGGCCATCCTGCTCAGCTTCTGGAAACCATTTCCATCTCTGAAAAAGGCCCGATCGCCGCTACCTGGCTGGCCTTTGGAATGCTCTGTGTTGATTGGTAGTGACAGAGTGCATTCATGTGGCATCGCACATTCTGTAACCTCTCAGAGACAAAAAAGAAAAAGAAAATGGCACAAAAGCCAAGCTGAAGAACGACTGAAATTGCTGGGAGGACGAAACTGAAGTAATGATGCAATCCACTGGAGAGACTGGATAGTCTGAGTTATCAAGCGAGACGACTTGATAACTCGGGGCCCTGGATCTTTCTGTAATGCTGCACTCAGACGTATGAACGATCACAGTGTCAGCTCTTACCTCCAGTCCATCTTCTCCACCAGGTACGCACATACCAGAAAGCCTGTCCGATTGAAGCCATGCGTGCAGTGCACTCCTTCAGGAGACAGAAAAATGTTTGAAAAAACAGCAAATTAAATGTGCGGTAGATGCAAACGTCTATACAATCAGAGAAATACACCTTGCAAAGCACCATGGTTAGAAATCATTATTTATCTTTAGAGTCTTGATAAAATTCAATAAAGCAAAAAAGAAAAAAAACAAAAGGAAGAGCATGTTATCTCCTTTCTGTTCGTGTCAACCTCTCTGAGATGAGAACATGTTTTGAGGACTGGAGTGAATCGTCTCAGAGGGCTTTCTGACTTTATAACTACATCAAGAATCTGCCTCAAACCAGCTGCTGGACAAACACAGGAGACTCAAAGATGTGTGAAACATTTAGGGAAATAAAGCATGAACAGAAAATGCTAAAAAAAAAAAAAACAATGAAGGCAAACAAAAGCAGAGACATTTATCCCCCCACATGCACCAAATTTAAGAAACTAGTTCTTTTTCCCTTAGCGAGGTGTACAAAAGCTTTGAAATTAAACAAAATGAAAGTTGTCTGGACTAGAAGTTGTCCACGTAAGGAGGTCTGACCGGCCTTTATCAACCCAGCTGTTTCAGTTGGATATGTGTTCTGCAGAGAAAGCCAACCCTGATTACCAGCTGGCTAAAGACAGGATGTTGTTGAGATGACGATCAGACACTGCTTTAGTGATCAGGCTACTCGATTTACAAGGCAAGGCTGAATTTGGAGGCAAAAAGTCAATAAAGAGAAAGTCGAGGTGTGAGAGAGCCTCCTGCTGCCAATAGCGTGAAACTGCATGTCTTCGCAGACATTGATTAGGACATGGCAAGAATTATTTCGCAACTAAACAATTCTTTTTGTTGTTAATTATTTATTCAGACTAATTGCTTTGACTAAAATAAAAATGAAATGAGCAAAAACTAGTAAATGTTAAAAATTTAAAGGATCTATGAAGGCATAAAACAAAAGTCATAAAACAATAGTAGCCCACACACTGACATTTTCAGTTGGAAAGAAAAAATAATTTAGACACCAACTGATGCTCCTTCACCCACAATCTCCTACACAATGTTCACCAGGAGAGCTGTTTCTGTTCTAATGATAACTCCTACACTTTTACAAATGAATATAATACTGACTTCCACAGACAGCAAACTGTTTTGGGAGCGTGTGTAAAATTCACCCACTCTCTTTACCACTAATAATGAAAAACTTCATCGGGGTGGCTTATTCTGCGTCTTTCTACAAACAGGACAGACCCCAATAAGAGCCTGATTGAACAAATGTGCAAGTAAAACATATGAAAGACATTTATTTAGATAAAGCCTGCAAACACACTTTGCTGTAAAAGGATCACATTGTATAGTAATGCTGCCCTCTGCTGTAAACAAATGGTAGTGCTTCAAAATAACGCTTCATCTTCTCCATAATCAAATAACATCTACTTTAGTCCTTAAGCCATATCTTTAATTTTGAAATGAACTTAAATTACCTTCTTGAACATGAGTAAAATCATGTCTACAAAGCTATTGTAAACTTTATTAAATGTACTGTAAACAGCAATATATTGCAAAAAGAGTTTTCCCCAGAATCAAACGACTGAAGGAGAAAAAGATGTTTAAAAATGCAAAATAAACAAAATAAATAAAAAATAAAGTAACCTTGAAACATAACTGTTAAACTATGTGAAACTATGCAATTAACTGTATTCATCAGAGCCCTTAATGATGAGCTAGACTCAATATAAGCTGCCACACTAAAAACTAAAGTGAGAAGGTGTGAATGAAGTACGACTTGTCAAATCTGCTCTTTTTCCTTAACTGGAAAATAATTCTTGAAAATGTCAGAATGTAATAGCAATCATAACAATCACAGCAAAATCAAAACACCAAATGAAATGCATTTCTTTTTATACAGATCCAACCAGATATTTGCATGCACCGCATAAATGAACACATAATTTCTTTTTAGCTGTCTGAAGCTAAATCAGGTCAGTCAGAATCATTAAAATAATTTTTATTTACTAAATGCCACAAAAATGGGAGAAAATATGTAAGAAATGTATTAACATCTTCAAAATAATAAGCTTACATACATTTCCTCAATGTATACCAATGCACTGCCTTTAAACTGTGTATAACGTAAAAACTGCTTTTAAAAGTGTATAACGTTCTCTACTAGAAAGATGACAGGAAAATAACCAAGATAATTAATAGCCAGAGATGGCTTACCAATAAGTTCTGTGGGATTCTTCTCTATGAAGTCCTCACAGAGCCTGATGAACACTGCAGTTGTCTCTTTAGAAGGGCATTCCCCGTGGCTGTAAACGTACAGAATAACAAGCTCCAGCACATTAAACACAGACAGAACTCCAACACTTTTAATTGTTTAGATTTACAGTGAAATCTGCTCATACCCTTTGCACTGGAGCTTCAGATATTTAATTCCTTCTTTCTCAATATCGTTGCGGTCATAAAAGCGAGTAGTGTTTGTCAAATCTACAAGCAAACCCATTTTCACCTGAGGAAAAGACAGAGACAGTGAGGCAATGGGTTTCCTTCTCAATATCAGTGCTCGTCTGTAGTAATTTCCTTACTTTGAGACTTTTTAAATAGTTGGACAACATGCTCGGATGAAACCTGTTCTCCTCTGCGACTTGATCATCATACCTGGGGCCCAACATCGTTTTCATAGGCAGGAATTTACCTAGGGAAAAAAATAGAGTCATTAAACCATTATCAATAAATATTAAATCAGTAAAGTCACTTTTTTTGCAAAGACTTTTAATTAAGGCGTTATCTTGAACTACTATACTGATTTATTTTAGCCCAGCGTAAGTAGATTATCTCAACACTTTAATGTTCTTTCTTCCTCATATCTTAATTGTCTTTGCTGTGACTTGTGTTGGGGTATTTTTACTGTTTTTCCTTTTTGCTTCTAGTAGATAATCATCTGCTTCTGATAGTGTTTTTTTTCCTTTGATGTTTCATCGCCTTGTTTAAAGTATTCTTTAGTTTTAGAGTAATCTGTTAAATCAGATATTAAATATCTATTCTTTTTACTTCAGGGTTCTTATGTATTATTCTTTTTAGAACTTCAAATTTTATCACAATGTAATTGTAAATACAAAACCTCCTTATGAATTTATAAAGTCAGAAAGATGAGTAGAATATTTTTTATTATTGTTTCTCATTAATATCTTCATTTTCGCGTTGAAATACAAGGTTTTTTTTTTTGTGAAACGTTTCAGGGAAATGCACTTGTGTGCACCTGTGTAGTAAACGTTAACTGAATGTGTGTGCTAATAGTTAGCTTGTGCTAACCCAGAGGAGTTTCTGGCACTTCGTACAAGAACAGCTCTGTCCATCGTGCACCATGCATAGCCTCGGTTTGTTTTGACACGTGATACTAGGAAGCTTGAAGACGGAAACAAAATGTTTAATGCAACTTGTTCCCGAATGAAAAATGTTGCCCATGAATACTACTTTGGTTTCAAAGCACCACTGAAAGCCACTACACGCGTATTTAATCTGCACGCCCTTAAAGGTGAGAAGCGTCACGCCAGACTTCATTGAATAAATCCGGAAAATTCAGTAGGTATAGAAAAAAACAACAAAATCCAAATGCAAATTTAAAACATATCAAGTTTATGTGATTTTGTATGTGAGCTATGACACTCGGCGGTAAAAACGTATCACTGGTTTATTTACTAAATATAGCTCTTTCACTTGGATAGCACTGTTCACTCACATTCATGTAAGCCTTCTAAGAAAAACAACAACAAACTGAGACAGCTAGTTTTTCTAAATTAACTTCAACTTCATTTTTAGAGAACGCAGCGAATCTAGCACTATCCACATGTTATTGGGAAAACAAGTTAATTCAATTTACATAGCTTGCAGAAGATAACATTTACAAAAATAGCCCATATGTATGTGATATATGTTATTATTTACCTGCCACAGGCTGCCCTCTCCTGGGACAGTTACGCCATCGAGGAGGGGGTCCAGTGTGCGACATGTTAAGAATAGACTTGTAAAAATGAGCAAAACCTTGAATAAGTATCAGTCGGTCACAGACCTCTGATTCCGGATTAACACTACACTCGAGCACCGCGGCTTCAAGGCCTTGAAGCTGCTAATTCAAAGGGATCAGCCAACAAGTTTAAGCCCGGGCAGCATTCCGACAGGCGGGAACGAATTTAAACACAACATGGGCTGTGAAGAGTCAATGCAGTGCACCACCCGAAAATTACTTCTCTCTTTCCAAGGTGTTTTCTTTCTTTTTAAATCCACATGGTAAGAAAAAAGCAAGCATTACTTCACTGGGTTAGCTTGTGCTAAATTACAGAGCCAAGCTCCTTCTTCTTAGTAATATCTGTGATTCAAGACAGATAATCTGTAATGCTGCCACCTATTGATGTATTTCAGAATGACATGAAGCTCAAAGATTTTTTTTCAGGCATGTGCACTAAAGCTAAAGCCCATGACTTCATGTGGAATTTTTCGTTACATTCAATGATTAATACACTATATTGTTAAATTCATTCATTTTTATTAAACATTTTAAGATTTTATTTAACTGCACGCAGCGGCTGACATGGAAACAATTTTGTTGTGCTTCACAATGGCAATAAAATTCATGAATCTAAACTAAAAGCAAGATTAAAAAATGTATAAGTAAATGACAACAATGTCATTTACTTATAACAATGACAACAATTTTTAATAATATTAAAAACAACAGAATGAAGATGAAAAAGAGTATGATTAAAAGAAGAAATGCTGTTTTAAAACAGATGTTATGCAAACAAGAAAGTTGCAACAAATATTCATTTGGATTTTAAAAAACAGAGAGAATGATTTTGCCATTCCTTTATTGGAGAGTAGCTTAAATTTGGTGTACAGCTTACCCAGTCAAATGTCAGTGGTATTTTTTTAATTACATCATAATGCACGCAGCACAGGAAAGACAGATAACCTGTAATACTCCCACCTATTGATACAGTAATATGGTTTTGCAGGCTGCAGAGTGGCACTGTTGACTTGCAGAAAACATATTCTTGGTTCAATGAATGGACATGTTTAACTATGTACTTTTAGAAATGAATCCATTAAGAATATGTTACTGGATAACAAAGTTTTAAAGGTGTTACAAAACAGTAGGATTTTTATATGTTAAAACGTAATTGAACATTTTTACTCAAAATATTTTCCTGAATATCTTAAGTCATGTAGAATTTGCCTCTTCATAGTTTTCTGTTATAGTGTGTTTTGACTGTGGCCATAATTTCTTTCATGTGCAATTTTAATACCAGAAGTAGATACTCATGCATTTTTTTCACGCGTCCAAGTTGTAATAAGACATATCTTTACAAACATTTAATCCTCCAGAAGAATTAATAAAACTTGTCTACATAACACCATAACTTATAGAGCAACAAAATCACAGTAAATCAATATAAACAGTAGGAATGCTGATTCATTGTTTGTGTTTGTTTTGAAGTTTATGAAGACAGAAACCTAGCAACACATACCACAGTGGAAAGTAGACAAAGGCTTCCATCCTGTTACTACTAGTGTTGCCTGCTTGCTGTTTTGGAAATAACTGCAGAAAGTGATTGTTGGAATCTCCATCTGACTATCATAGATTATTACAAACAAAAGGAAAATTGAAGTTTGCTGTAGCAAAAACACATCTAGAACAGTTTTCTTTTTTTGTTGTTTTACTTTGTCCCATTCATGGTTCTCGTTGTTTTTACATCTTCTTTATTGTTCATACTTTATATACAGATCAAAACCACTTTGACATTCACATGCTCTATTACACAGTGATAAAAGAAACATAACTGTACAAGCTTATTTCTGTGGAAACAATTATAAAACAACACAAAGTGTACAAAACTCCCGCTATGAGTTCAGGTTTCTGTAAAAAACATGATTTTAACAAATCATTTCAAAACATTTTTCACGTATAATATACTATAGAATAATTTTTTTTAATAATTTTTATTATGAAATATTCCGAAAAAGCTGCCATTACCTTGTTACATAATTGTTTTCACTGGTAAATTAACACACTGTTGAATTTGTTTTGCAATTTTAACATTTGCCTTTGCTGAAATCATATCTGTCATTAAATATGGTGAATCTCATTAACCCGAAATAAAGTCCAATTGAAGTGAAGGTAGTCCCAAATAATGTGAGGAAAATAGGCGACAACAATGGCATTATTAAACTTGGACATTTCTTCAAAATTTATGAAAAGAAACTGGTCAGGGAGACTGCACAGCAACACTGAAGAAACTAGGAATTTCAAACAGTGACCAGTTGTGTTCTATGTAACAACAATCTTCTGTTTCCATATATCTGAACTAGGAAGTATGCCATGGCCACAAGACAGACGTCCTTTCTCCCAGAAAGCACAGTGGAGTTACATTTTTCAACGTCATAGTGAAGCCATCTGGATCAGCACCGAAGAAATGATGGTTTTCATGAAAATCTGTGAGGTCACCTAAAAAGAGCCTTTCAATCTTATAGATTTGGGGATCCTTTGCCAGGCAGAATGTCAAATATTATCAAGTAGAGACTCCAATCAAAACAGGATAGAAGGTTAAAATTGAATCAAAAGGTATATTAAAGTTTTAGTCAAAAGGAATGAACACTTCTGTAACCAGGCTATAGGAGCAACAGTTTGCACTTGAACTGTAAGGGATAAATTTACTTGGAATGTGTTTTTTAGCATTTTAAAAGAGGTGTTTGCATTTTTGAGAATTCTGTTATATCATGCAATCAACATGCTGTGTGCTCTTTAATAATACAGTCTATGACACATAGTTTGTCGGTACAGTAAACAGCCTACGAAACATGTTCTGAGAACTGAATTTTACAAACACAGTCTTGTTGTAGATTTGCTTTAAGACCATAAAGCAGTTGCAAAAAGGACGTAATGAAGGCGTCTTGAGAAAAACCCTTTAAAAAAGGCAGGTTGCCATGCTGTAAATAAAAACAGGCCATACGTTTTCAACTCATGCTGTTTCACTGTAGGCAACAATCTTTCTGCATGTTGTCACTGAATATCTGTACTGAATGACTCATCTTGACTTCACCTTGTGTTTTGTTGCCACAATGCTCACCTAACATCACTTTGTTCAAACATGTTCAAGCTTATGTATAAACTCTTCATTGAAGTCTTTTCTTGTTTTTCGCCCAAGTCACTCTTGGGTGGCTTTTCCTCTCGTGGCAGCAGAGGCTCCGCAGTGTCTTGTCTGCGATATGGGCTGCTTTGTGAGGAAGAAAACACCATTGATCCTTCTGGAGAAGACAGGAGCTGTGTCTCTGAGGTTTCGGAGAACCTTTCTTCCGGTTCATTCTCTCGTATAGAACTAAACGATGGGTCGCAGCCGTTACCATTACAGACTGGAGTGAGTGGAGCCCCTCGATTTCTTTGAGTTTTATCTGTGGCAACTTGGCTTTCAATTAGATCTGTAGGTGGGTGGAAGAACTCCTCCACCTGAAACAGACATAAAAAGTACGGGGGAAAATAACATCAGGTGTTGTCAAGAAGATTAAACTTGACTAATGTTCAGACTTCAACTTTGCACCAAGCACCCAGAAAGTACACATTTACCCTCCTGAAGTTTACTGTGGCAGTTTCATAATTATTTATGAACAATGAGATGCTTTCTGTTATTTTTTTCAACTAGAAGATGTTCATGCAAGTCAGCAAAACTCAATAGAAAACCTCAAGCAAGTCAGGGGCCTGACTTGCTTTGCTGCAGATCCTGACAAATGTTATTCATAACTAAAAAAAATGTTAGGCATTTAATTAATTCAGCTCCACATCTGGATCTGTACACAGTCAAACGTCTTTGGCAATCACTATTCAACTAAGGCAGAATTTAAAAAGGCTTTCCAAGAAGAGAAACCTATGCTTATCTTTTTTGGGGATCATTTCTAGGTTTTGGTTGGAAAGACTGCACAAGTAAACAGCCCACAACCGGTAGTTCCTGAATTACGAAGATATAATGGTGGAGCCCGGAGGTTTCTATGCAACTGGTTCAAACAAATTATTACAAATGGAGAGTAGATCTAATTCTAAAAAACAATCAACTTTAAACAGTTTTCAGTGTTATAGCAAAACTGAAAAGGAGGAAGAATTTGGAGATTTTCAGAGTGACTCCCACTTTGGCTCCTAAATCCACAGCTGAGATTTCTTAAGGTACACTTCAGATATTAAAGCAGTTTGCAAAAATGATATATTTATACTTTGACTTTACCAGATACACAAATAGTATCACAAAAGACAAATACAAAATCCTGGCAGCTGATCTTGTTGTAAATTACCCCCTATTTAATTCCCTTGGTTGCAGTATTTGTACATATTTTAAAGTCCCTAACAAATACTTTTTCAGGGCTGAGAGGTTTTGTAACCACTGCGTGTGAGAGTATTATGTTATAGTGTAGATTGTGGATTGAAAAACATGTGGTCAGAGGAAGTGTAGCTTTTGTCACAAAGCCTCAATATTATTCAAACATAACTTGCGTCATGAGGCAAATTAGAACAACCAAAATCTACAAATAATGTTCACAGTTGAACCCAGATATTTACACCCATTGAATGAAATCTGATGGGTGTCTGACATCAAATTTCACCAACGTTTCTAGTTTTACGTCAGATAGGATTACCAAAATGATTTCTATTTTTTCAGAACTAACATAATGTGAGAGAATTTTTATAATTTGTTCTACGTCAGAAGTTTAAGAAAACCCACAAGAAAATGTTATTTCTCTGTGTTCTTCTGATTTTATTCTCTTTTTGATTTTATTAAAGAAACACCTAAGGATGATTTTAAGGCAACAGCTCTAACGCTATTTCCTTGTGTGACATTGTGGAAAATTGGAAAAAAAAAATTAAGCAAAATATAAGGCAAGGTATTATGGACCACCACAAGTCTGGTTGTGGACCTTTCAGATGTCTGAAAGGTCCACATTTATCTGTTCAACAACAGATAATGAAATGCTGAGCAATCATCCTGTTCAAGAAGGAGACGGGCTAAATGTCCCTGAGATGAACATGTTTCGGTGCATCTTTTGATCTCATCCACATATGCTGAAACGCCACTCAGCAAGGAAGAAGCAATTCAGTCATAAGAAAAATCATACTTGCATATGCACTTAGGGAAAAGACCTTGATTATTTTGGAAACATGTCCTTTGGTCTGATGAAACCAAAACTGGTACAATTAGTCATACTGACAGCTGTTTCATTTGAAGAGAAAAAGGAGGAAGCTTACAAAACTAAGAACATCAACCCAACAATGAAGGACAGCAGTAGTTGCATGATATGGTGTTTCGCTGCAGGAGGAAGCAGTGCACTTCTACTAAAACAAACATCAGCTGGTTTTAAATGAGTACAACAAAGTCTTTATCTTAGTCCCATAGGACGTTTGTTAACAGAGTTGAAGTGTTTCCAAGAAAAATGGCCTTCAAATTTATTTCAGTTCCTCCACTTCTGTGAAGAGGAATTGGCTAAAAATCCAGCAAGTTATTGTGCAAAAGCTAGAGGACGCATATCCGAAAGCATCTGAGCCACGTTATTAAGTCTGAAAAGCTATTTCCTTAAAAAGTAAAGAAATGTATGTAAACTTCTGACTTAAAATAGAATAAAAGAAAAAATCTCTAAAATTCATTTCTTGCTTATTACTTTTGGGATTTAGCACATAGAAATAATTTTAGTAAACCTAATAAATAGTCTAGTCTCACATAATGTTAGCATTTTGTACTGAATATGTAAATGACTACTTTCAACTTTAAATACTGGTGTAAATGTGATATTTTCTCATGGTGTAATCTATTATATGTTTTTAAAACACATATATTATGAATAATTACTCCAAAGGAACATCATAAATTTTGGCCACAAAATTGCATAATTTTACATTGAGGGCTGTGCGCAAACCTTGTGGTCGGTTTACATGCAGGAATAAGCCTCAACCTAATCTACATTGCGGTCCTGTTCTTTTTAACGAGAACAAACCATTTCCTGAAACTGCATCCAGACATTACTTGTTGCCTTTGTTCACAGAAAAGTAATGTTTAATATGGAAACTGAGTCATGGATCAGCTCAAATTTTAGTGCAAATTTGGTAGAATCTGTCTATTTTCTACACTAGTTTTAAACATGAAATCAATGCCTACAAATAACTCCACTGTTTGTTGCTGTGAATCACACTTTATCACTCTGGCAAAAAGCATTTAAAAATACATCAAATGATATGAAGGTACTTTAACCTCTGCTTTAACCAAATCGCAAAATTAAATCTTTTGTAGTTTTACCTCTCTTCCAGGACCTGCACCTTCTGATTGAGTTGTCACCACTCTGTCAGTGTGAGGTTTAAAGACAGGTTTCAGCTGTACACCTATTAATTAGGCTGAGTTTTGCAAGCACCCGTTTGTTTTTATTAGCAATCTTGTCTGCACAAAGAAAACAGGAACTTTTGATGCAGATTTTCTTGGCTGGATGACAAAATCCATTTACAACCACATACTCTTTGATCATTTAGAACATTTACAGCCTTGAAATTTTTGCGTTTGTAGTTTGAGGCCTGCATTTGCTACGACCCTGGAAATATTAGCCAATGTTTGGGAAGTTTTTTAATTAACAATATGTTTACTTGGTGTGGGATGATAGATAACATCTTGTTTAGGAATGCCCTTACAAGTTTTTGCAAAACCAACAGTAAAGATTTAATTTGCATTCTAACTTAGGGAGCAGTCTATCTAGTATGAGTGGTCACATTTTTGTGGTCACTCACACTTGATAGAATACTAGATGTGTCATTGACTGCACCATAAATTCAATAAAGTAACTCAATACAGGACCACAAAAAATTTAGCAGAAGATGTTTCATGACTTCACTGTTAATTTACATGCATGCCATCCCACTTTATCATAATTTATATTAAAATTACCTTTTTATTATCCTGTGTCAGCCACTTCGCCACAGAACTGAGACGAGGATTCGGCACAGGCTTGTCATTAAATTTCTTCCACCTAAAAATCAAATTAACAATCATTACATTTTTGTATATGCTTGGTTTTCCAGATGGATAATGAGAAACAGAAATGACCAGGAAAAATCAAGGCGTGAAACTTACTGAATGGCACAGGTCAACCCAATAGACAGCACAAGAAAGACAAGAATGCCTCCACAGATGCTTAGAGCTTTAATAAGCCTGGGATCTGTAGATTATAACAGATATGTATTATTCTAATATTTGTCATGGCTGTAAGAAAAAGAAAGAATTTTCACTGGAAATTATTGCCATATTTGGTGGTCGTGATTTCACACCATATCTACTAAGAGAAATTATGTTTGAGTCTATTTTAACAGAATGCTCTTAGAGCATATTATGCTCCCCCAAAAAGAATCTAATAAATAACAGCAGTTAAAAAATGTTTAAAACGTTAAAAACCACCCTAAAATCTGCTTGGCTAATTCACTTTCATTAAAAACAAAATTAACAATCCGGTTTTGATTTTTTTTCCCCCCATAATGAAAGCAGTATAAAATAAAAACAAAAAATAAAAAAAATAAAGTAAAATTTGTGATGCTTTTATATATTTGTTTGGTTTCCCAAACAAAGTTGTGCATTTTTGTTTTTTCAGTTTGAACACATTCAAGACCCATGATTATTTAATTGATTCAGATTGTGCTGGGTTGCTTTGAATTTAATTGGTTTGGAGTAGAATGACAAGGTGAAGGAAAAGATTTAAATATAGTTTACGACCTAAACGACCATAAGACCATTAGTTTGTTTTGTTTTTTTATATTTGTTTGCTATTTAGTTATAGACATATACATATTTATAACTAAATATGTTATAAATATATAACATATTTAGTTATATATTTACTTGTAATCATCCAAAAGTAACTTGTCTACAATAGCGATTGCTTATTTTAGCTCATCACCTCAGTTGCTGTGTTTCTTGCTGTGGGATTGACCCAAATACACACAAAGCAGAGCTGGCTTGATTTTTCTGTTTGATGCGTATTGTGTTTTGTGAAATCCTGCAATAAAAAGCAATATTTCATTGCCCACCTGTGTTCTCGTTGTCTGTGCACACTCGGTAGTAAAAAAAATATGTCACTGTGTCTTTAATAATGTTCTGCCATTTATAGTTATGCTTTGCTAAACTTAATATGTGCAAGTTAATTTATTAGCAAAAGTATAAAACTGTCCTATATTTCTAATAATTAAACTTTTATGACAACTTTTGTAAAAAAAATATCATAGAGCATTGAGAAGCTTGAAATGGGTAGAATATAAACAAGGCAGTACAAGAAATCTAGGAACGGTTTCCTGTGATAAAAGGGAGCTCCTTTCATGAAAGAAAAATGAAATTATCATAGCTACATTTTTAGATGACAAAAATCATCTACAACTCTCAACAAAATGTAACGCCTCAAATGAAATGAGTGAATTTAAAGAATAACAGTGAAATGTAACAACAACCACAGGTGTCTTATCGCCTTGACAAGCAAAAACAGGAAAATCCTTTCCCTTCCAGGCTTCCAGGAAGGAATTCAGCGAGTGAAGCCAAGAAAAACATGACCAGATGCCAATCTGCTTCAAGAGTCATCTTGAGGGGAAAATATCACACACCTTCAGGTGATTAATCTTAGCCTGACAACGCCGTGTCCAGATTTTTCAACTCTTTAATACAGGCTTAATCATTTAGATCCCCCTTTTATGATCATGATTTGGGTTAACAAGCTGAGGGTGTGGATGTTAAAGCTTTCTTCTGTTTTTGTTGTGATTCTTTACATGTGAGGGGTAGAATTGAATTCTGCACTTTAATGTGACAACTTTGCATTGCAGCAATGAGCATAGAATCTTTCACTTGTTCTTCTGTTGCAAAGAACCAATTTAAGTAACAACCTTTTAGTAAATGGAATAGCTTCTTAAATAATACTCACCAAATTTATTTGTTCTGAAATACACTGTGCTGCTCATATCAGTCTCATTGTCGCTTGAGGCCTCAACCTTGACATTGTAGTGGGTGTTTGGTTTCAGGTCCTTCAACCAGACTCCATCTTCATTACCACTAACAGAGACATCTGATAGAAAACCATTCTGTTATTGTCATGAATGTGGTCTTTAAAAATATGTAAAAACATTAGCACAGACAGGGATAACTTACTGTACTGGAGTCCCTGTGCTTCATAAAAGATTATGTATGTATCAACATTACTGCATGTGTATTGTGACTTTGTTCGCCACTTCACAAAGGCACTTTTATCGTCAGCTTCCTCAACTGTGACAAAAACGTGCTCCGGAACTGCAGGAATAACATTTTCAAAACTGTCAATAACCACAAAAACAATGTGATTTCTCTGAAACTTGCAAAGAGTGGGGTGGGTGAGTGCAAATACTTGAGCTTGGATGTATTAACAAATGTATTAACAAAGTCCACAATAAATTGCTTTTTTAGTGATTGCAGTTTCAGTTTGAGTAATTATTATTTTTTTGGATCTCTCAGTGAAGGCCCAATTTAACATTAATGCTTGTGATGAGTGTATGCAAACTTCTCAGTGGTGCAGATCACATATGTATGTTTTTTTGTGTTAATGAAAAATTCATTTGATGTTTACCTCCCATACTGGAGCAGAACGGATTTGCGTGGACGCTATGCCCTGTGATGTCATTGAAGATAGGTGTTACTGTAATATTATACGGTGTTCTAAGCAACAGGCCTGCAAAAGTAGAAAGAAAAAATATATTGACACTGAAATGACAAGAAAAGGTCACAACACCTTTAAGGTACATTCAATGACCAAGTAAAGCTGGAAAACAATAAAAATGAGTTAAAAAAAAGTGAAACAAAATAAAATAAAAATACGACATAATACATACTTGCAGCTTATCAGTGCAATGAAAACAAATGGCTTATAATATGAGTCATGCAGGAAGAGACTAGATTTTCTTGTAAGAACATCATCACATAAATATCAGAAGTCAATCTTCTCAATAAACCTATTTAAATTGATAAAATCTTCCATGGAAATGCATTATGTAACAGCTTTTAATATGAAATTCCACTAATGACTCCATTATATTATTCATTGAGTCAATAACAGATAAGCCATTAACTGATGTTTAGATAAATGGGAGGACAGATCACTCACACACTTTGTCTTTAACACACACTCTAACCTACCAAACAGAGTTGCATTAGTGAATGTGGTCTCCTTCCAGTAGTACTGACGTCCATCGTGGGTCCAGTCAATTATGTAACTACTGATGGGTTTTTCCGACTTATTCCAGCTGATCTGAATAACACCTCTCATTCTATGTTTTGTTGTTTGGATGCTCCAAACTTGAGGAAGGCCCGCTGATGATATGAAGAGAGGAACAACCAACAAGTCAAGAGACAGGATAAAAATCTTCTTGTTGTTTAAAATGTCTACATGTAGCAGTACTAACTGTCTCCAACAGCTGGAACATAAACCGAGTCGAGCAGTGCACCATTATTGGAAACTGTGAGATATAATCTGTGTGAACGATGGTCCACATCGACGTCACAAGATGAGCTGCCACATGAAGTATAGGTGTAATTTCCTGTGGTTGTGTTGACTTTGTAGACAACCTGTTTGACTGTGAATGCCTCTCTACATGTCGAAGGAATACCCTGGTTTAGAAAGAAGCATAAAATGTTAGACAGCAATCCAACAATTATCCACTTCCAACAAATATTCTCAAAACATTTTGCTCTTTTCTGTACCTTCCACATGAGATGAACTTTTCTCTTTCCGTTTTTTTCCAGTTCGGCCACCTTTCTCCAAAGTTGCATCCTGATGCGGCTCCCTATAAATGGTTCATACAAGTTTGAAATTAATCACACTTCAACAGACAGGCAAATACTGAATTTATGCTGGATTATTTTCATCTAGAGCCAAGAAAAGAGAATACCGACGTTCACACCTTGAACTAAGTCCAAAACCACCTTGTTGTCATAGCAACAGCTGTAAAGAAACTGCAATCATGCCTTGAATCACTGCAAAGCGTTAGCTTCCAAAGAAGTAGTTGCAGAATGACAATGTGGAATGCAAACACACCCTGAGAAGCGTTTAACCCCGACATTTGTGGCAAAACCATGTGGGTAGAACCAAATCTGTTAACAGTCAACAGGTTTATGGCTTCGTCAGCATTGTGTCACACCATTAAGAATGAATGTGAAATTGCCAAATTTCACATTCAAGTGACAAATTTCTGCAGTCAAGTCTGATCCTGTGACTTGAGTTTGACTAATTACATGAACACTTTAAAGAGGGTTTGGAAAGCAAAGATATGAATGATTTATGTACAGTGCCATCCAGAAGTTTGCACATCCCTTTTTTACCATACCGCACAGTAGGTCAACTATGAAACAGTTGTGCATAATTGTGAAGTGAAAGAAAATGTATACCTTGTACACATCCTTTCCTGCAATTACGGCTGCAAGTTTTATGGGGTATGTCTCTACCGACTGCACTTCTAGATACGGAGACGGGAATTTACAAAACATTGCAATCTTCTCCTTTTTAGCTTTCATTATTTACTTTAATTCTGCCCAGGATTCACAAAGCAGACTGCAATCTGCATGTATTTCAGGCACAAGTATCTGGGGAAATTATTTCTACCTTTTGTGGCATCATATCCCTTTTTTGTAAAGCCAACAGATATGTATGGTTTTTTTTTTCTCCTCTTATTCTACTTTTACAAGAATGTTTACCGGATGATATTGCCTCTGCACAATCCACAAATATCCAAACAATTTAGATTTTATACATTAAGCGGTTATTTGTTCCAGTTGTAATTTACATAAATAATGCCTGATTGCACTGTGGGAAAGGAGGAAGCACAGAGACACAAACACTGTTTGCCTGATGAAGTTACTTCACAAACAAATCAGCTTTTGCATCTAGTTTCAGAATTGGACTTGAACTCGGGTTTGAATCTGTTGCTACGAATCTTTCAAGTTTTTCTTTGCTGATGTTCTTAAAGAATTAATTGATTTCTTAATTCTTAATATTCTTAGTTCTTAATTTAAATATTGCTCTTACTGTTCAGTTTGGTGAGAGCAGTCTTCTCCAGGCTCCATTCGCTCCAAAGTCCCCTTTCAGAGGCACATCGGACTGAAATGTTGTAGTTAATGCAGGATTCCACTTCCTTAATAGTGGCACTGAAATCTGATCGATTTGTCCACAAAACCTACAACAGAAAAAATATGTATATAATTTGGTGAGAAAAAACGGCAACAAAAATTGTTAAATCTTATAAGCTCAAAGCTGTAAACAATGTTAAGCATTTATTGATCAACACTTTAGTGATTTGGTTCATTTATAGTCTATGCATTTAGCTTGTTATTGCTTGTCAGCATTTTTAGGAAATAAATGCTGTGAAAGCTAAGAAAGCATTTATCATGTTAAAAGGTATTTTTGTTATTTTGCATCTGTAAATCATAGAATACAAAGCAATATATTGAAAATTATGTTTTCTAAGGTTATGTCTTTGATTACATGTCTGAAAATTTGTTTGATGACATGAGAATGATATAGTTGTGACAAAAAAGCAACAAGCAGAAAAAAAACTGCCAGAGGTATACAATATTTTTAAATCTACTGTATATACAACTAAAATAAATTTTTCTGTAGAGACTTAATCATGAATCACAGATCCCATAAAAAGGCAAAGTGTTCTTTTTTTTTTTTTTTTTTTTTACCTGTGGGGCTTTGTCAGGTTCTGATGTCTGAAACAAACAAGATCAAAAATTGTCTAAATGAGAAAAAATTGGTACTTTTGAAAAACATTTTCAAAATCAAATGCAGCTACGAGTTTCCAAAAATGTATATTTGTATAATCAATTATATATGCGGATAACCCTGCTGACGCGCAGCAGATGGCTTCTGCTTGCTGCTAGAAACAGGACATAGCATGTAGGTTCTAGCTTTGTGGGAAAAGTAGTCCCAGTTAACCAAATTACCCTGCAGTTCAACAAGGTTTCATGAATCTTTTGTGATGCTTCAATTAAATTATAACATTTATCACCAGCATGAACACATTCACATCAAATAAATGCATTGTGTCAACACATCTTCAACTTCTTCTATTGCATTTTTCAACACTTTGTCCCCATATTGGGGACACATCCGCATATTACAAACACCAGTTGAGCTAATTATTTCAACCTTCCTTTAACCACAATGTTGTAAGATTTCTAAAGTAACTAAGAGCTTTGTTTTCAGTTTTTGTTTGCTTCATTTGGCACCCAAGAAACTATTCAATGGTCTTATTACTTTTTGAAGACAATTTTCTTTTTATTATTCCACAAATAAGTGCATTACTGAATTCAGGTTTTTAGTTAATACATCAACAAGAGCCAAAACCAAATTCTACCTACCAATTTGCAGTGCTAATCACTAAGTAGATTTAAATTTTTCATAACAAAAAATCCTTTCTTCATCGGTTTTTCTGGTGTTATGAAATCTTCTAGCTATACTTTTCTTATCACCATTTTGAAGAGTTCATGTTTGCTTTACTACTGTCCCTGCACACACAATTGTATTCTTCCTACCTTGTAGTATTTGACTTGACAGCGGGGTTCGTCCGTGTCAAACTTTACCAACAGATGCTCTGATGAGGGAATTATCTTCAAATTCTTTGGAGGATTAATTTTTGCTGAGGAAGCATGTAGTAATCATCAAAACATAGAAAATTATTAGGATAAACAAATGCATATTTGTGAAACTTTTAATTTATGTTACTTACTTATGCTAAGTGGATCAAACACATAGGGGTCAGAGTCCGTCTCCCCATATTGTGTTTTTGCTCTGACTTTAATTGTGTATTGGTTAAAGTAGTACATCTCACTAACTATATCATCTGGATTTGCCAAATGTGTGCAGCTCGCTACTTGTGACTTGCAGATTTCCTTCAAGGAATCACTACAGAAAGAAAAAATATGTATTAATAATAATAATTTAACAACAGTTAATTGGATAAATAAAGACATGCTTAACATACTTAAGTATGGTGTAGTTTGCTATTTGTAGAGGATCCATATGATGCTTCCAAGAACATGTGAAGAGTTTAGGCACACCGTTCGGCCCATTTACATTATAATGCAAGACACATGTGATATTTTTAGGCTTTGCTGCAAATGAAAAAAGAGGTAAAGAGTGTGATGTCATGGCAGGAATGACAGGCAATACTAGTCAATGAAATATAGAAGATTTTATTTTACAATATGTCCTTATAGTGATGCCTCCTAAGAGCTGATTCCCATAAGAGCTATGACACTGCACAGCTGCACTTGATTGAGTGAAGTTTCTCAGTGACAAGACAGTATGTGTTGCGTTTATAGTTTTTGACAGGCTTTCATTGATGGTTTTTCCGTTCAGTGTCCAGAAGATTTTGCCATGATTTGAACATGACGTTTGGCACACTATCTCAACACTGGAGTCCTCTTCTACGTACAGATCTTTAGGGAAAACGTTACAGATCACATGCTGGCCTGCAGGAAATAAAAATGGAAGGAAAAGTTTACTCATCGTCATGACTCCCATCAACTCTTTAGCTGTTTAAACTAAGCACCCAACCTTATGTCTCTGTGTGTGTTTTTGAAGACGGTTTTGAATAATTTCTTGACTTTCCTTTGAATATTATATTTTGAATCCCTACTTGTTTAGCTGACCCTGGTTTTAATCAGTCTCCTTTAAAAATTGTTGGTCTAAATCAGAACAAAATATATTAATGTTTACAGTGGTAACAGGAAAAAACGTGAACAAGCCCAACTGTTGGGAAGACTTTTGCAAATCACTGTGTTACATCAACAACATATGAAATACTAATTAAGCACTGGCTACACCAATTCTAATTCTGGATAAATACCAAAACCTCCCAACAATAATTGCAAAAATTAACAATAAAAACTAACATTTCTCTAAGTAATTAGTGTAACTAAGCTCATAATTTTATTTACAAGACAATTTTTATTTGTACACCTTCTTTGCACTTCATTACCTGAAGCTCAGATTTGTGTGAAGCAAAGCAAATTATTTTAAATGTGACTCTGCCTTTCACTTTCATTTGAGTTTTGAAGACAGAGCTTTGTTCCTGGCTTCTGGGAAACGATGCAGACTAACCCTCAGGGGATTTACATATTGATAGAAATCTGCTAGATTCTAGGACACAAAATAATTATATGAGTGACGGCAAATAAGCTCCAGTCCACAATGAAGTTTCTTTTCCTACTTTTCTGACCTTTGTGTTTACTCCTGGTCAGCCGTCAGTATAATGAAAAGTAGCTTCATTATTTTTTTGGAAACTAAGAGCTTGCGTGGATCATTTCCAGTCCAAGTGACTCAACTTTGTCTGTTGCAGCTCCATTAGCAAACTCCCTGCAGCCTCTATATTGATATTCAGGCCTCTAGAAAGTTCAAATATTTGTCATGTTATAACCAGACTTCAATGTATCTTATTGGGATTTCACATGGAAAAAAAAAAAAAAAGGCAGCCGATCCTTGTGAAATAAACAAAAATATAAAAATGCAGTGTGGATTTACCCCCTATTAATCTGATGCCTCTGAATAAAAGGAACTGCAAATTCAAACTGAAGTCACCTGATTAGTAAATAGGTTAGCCCCAATAGGTTTGAATCATGAAGACCAAAGAACAAGACAAATCAGAGGTAAAGTTGTGGAAATCTTAAAGCAAAGTTAGCTCACAAAATAATATGTAAAAGTGCTTTTCAATCCATCAATCGAAAAAAGAAACCAGCAAAACCATCCACCTTGACTTTTTACTAAGTAAAATACATTTCATAGATCATTTTCACCCAGATGGATTTCTGTTAATTGTGATGATTTTCCACTTACAGCAAATCAACATCTTGATCAAAGCATAAGCATGTCTGAGGCTTGCCTAGTTAAAGTCCTGCCTGAAATCTTCACAAAAATGTGTCTCAAGACTAAAATTTGCTGTTCATATATGTTTTCTATCCAATCTGACTGAGCTTCAGTGATTCAGGAAAGATGAATGGGTACAAATTTCTTGTTAAGAGACAAGCAAAGCTTGGCGACACAAACCCCCAAAAAGCTTCACAGCAGTTTTGCCAAGAACCAAGTCAGTCACTGACTCAGTATGTATCACCTTTGGAGATTTTCCTTTGAAAAGGTATTTTAAATATGATCATGATTTTCACTCCACTTCAGATTATGAGTAACGCATCTATGAAATAATAATAAAAAAAAACATAAAACGTGAAGGAGCATGAAAACTTGCAGGCACCAGAATGAAATGCAGCTTGTAGACATTTCTTTGTAAAAACGCCACCACACAAAAAAACACTTTCCTACAGCAGAAGGCTCAAAAAGAAACTGATATGTGAATATTATAGATAGATAGATAGATAGATAGATAGATAGATAGATAGATAGATAGATAGATAGATAGATAGATAGATAGATAGA
>CAEGAE010080826.1:0-16033 GCA_903067095.1 Girardinus metallicus | reverse complement strand
TTATTTTATTTTATTTTATTTTATTTTATTTTATTTTATTTTATTTTATTTTATTTTATTTTATTTTATTTTATTTTATTTTTGTGAGTGACCGGATGTAGCTGATCAGCTGACCCGTACGGTCTGTTTGTCGGCAGGACCAGCTAGCAGCAGCGGCGCAGAGTAACGCCGTCTCTTTGTCTGGACTCGCTGCAGGAGGAACCGTATTCGTGGGAGCCGTCCGGTGGTCGGACATGTCTCAGTAGGACGTCAGTGTCTGGTGCGTCTCAGACGTTTTTATTTCATCGGAATGTTTTGCTAGCCGCTAGCCGTTAGCCTGTTAGCTGTTAGCGTCGCTGAAGCGGAAGTGTGCGAGCTAACCCTGTCCTCTAACGTCCGATGATCAGGGACAGTTAGCTGCTGATTAATTATCTGTTATATGTGATGCATGTCTGTGGTTTGATTGCAGGCTGTAAAATGTTTGGTTTTAAATCGAAGCGTTAGATTATTGATCCATATTTGGCTGTGAACAGAACCAGCTGGTGCTGATTTCTGTCCTGCTGCTCCTTCATGGCTGCAGACCTGGAATCCTCTCTAACTTCTCGCTGAAGCGGTGAAGCTCTACCTTGTGTAGGTTTGTGTTGATCTCTGTTTTTAGAGTTTTAAATGAGTCTGACGCTGAAGAGCTGCTAGATTTCAATACATTTCACTTCAAAAATAATGTATTTATCCTAAAATGGAATGAAATGTTGTCTTAACTCATAAAATCAACGTGTTTTCAGAAGATCTGTGTGGATGGAGAACGGCTCTCCAGTAGCAGTCGGTCTTGCAGCAAATCTGAATAAGCCTCTGACTGAAGGCTTATTGTATATACAACATCATCAGTTGTTAATCCACCTCTTTTGTTTTTTTTTTTGGGATGTTGGAGTCGGGGAGTCGCCTCCTTTTCAGCTCCTCTGGGATTTGGGGTCGTAGTTCAGCTTTTAGCTGAGCTTTTCAGAAGCTAATCTGCTACGTCCAGGTAGTTGTTGCTATGGTTACGTGTCATAAAAACTGTCAAGAAAAAAAAGAGAAAAGATGAAGAGCATCCAGAACCAGAGGGAATAATGGTCCGACCTAAACGATGAAGTAACGCGTGGAGACGGAGCGGTTCTGTCTGTGTTCGGGCCGGTCCGGTTCCGTGATGACATGGCCTCTCCTCCATGTTTGTTTGTCAGCCAGCATCATGTCGGGGAACAACCTGGTCCTGCCCATCGTGCTGTGGGGCCGCACGGCGCCCACCCACTGCATCAGCAGCTTACTGGTGATGGACGACTTCAGCACCATCATCACCGGCTGCCATGACGGTCAGATCTGCCTGTGGGACATGACGGCCGAGCTGCAGGTGGGCGGCCGCCGCTTTGAGTTTTACTCTGTTTTAGTTTTATTTAATTAATTTAAATGTTTTAGATCTTTTTTTAAACATATTTTTACTTGTTTTTTTTCTCTTTTTTTTATGGGTTTTAATATTAAAATCTTTTTTGATTATTTTATTTCTTGTCCTTTTTTCCTTTTTTTAATTAGTTATTGACCTTTTTGTGTTTGATTACTTATTTCTTTTTTCCTTTTTTGTACTTTAACATTCAAATCTTTTTTGATTAAGTTTTTTTATTTCTTTTTCTTTTTCCCCTTTTTATCTTTGGTTATTTATTATTTATGTCCTTTCTCTTTTTTGTGTTCTTTAATATTAAAATCTTTCCTTTTTTAAATTTTTCTCTCATATTTTTTTGCTATTTGCTTGTTCTATTTTTTTTAATTACTTTTAAATTTTTTATTTCAGTCACAAAACACAGGTGATTCATCATCAACCTATTATCTCTAATATTTAAAAATGTAAAACAGAAAAAGGAGAAATTTTTTTACCTTTTATACAAATATATATATTTATTCAGTTATTTAAAACATCTAAAATATTGAATCTATGTTTACAGGAATCTGATTTATTTAAAATATATTGTTTTAAGAAAGAAGCTCACATTGTGTGGCAACATTTTAACACCTTATAAACTTACATTCATCTTTAAATGTTTTTTTTGTTTACTACTGCTACAGATTCATTTACATTCAGAGACACCATGATTTAAGTGACTTTACTTCCTTTTCTGTCTCTAGCAGCAGCGTATTCTCTGTCCTTTCCTCTGATTGGCTGGTTTCTGCCTCCAGATCTGTCCCAGAGCGATGCTGTTCGGCCACACGGCCTCCATCACCTGCCTGTCTAAAGCCAGCGCCAGCAGCGACAAGCAGTACATTGTCAGCGCCTCAGAGAGCGGGTCCGTTCCCACCGCGTGCTCGCTGCAGTCTGTGTTTGTCCTGGAACCTCTGCTGGAGGTCTCTGCTCATGTTTCCGATGTTTCTGCGTCTCCAGGGAGATGTGTCTGTGGGACGTAAACGACGGGCGCTGTATCGAGTTCACCAAGCTGGCCTGCGCTCACACCGGGATTCAGGTGAGACCAAGACTCACCTGCTGGGGTCAGGGTGCAGACAGGAAGTTCACTCATGAGCTAAACGTCTGGATCTTCATCACCTTATAACATAACAAACTTAATAAGAAGACATATGTATTGTTTTGCAGAAATAGAGTTCAGTCAATCCTGTAGGAGAATAGTTTAGTTTTCACTATTCTTATATTTTTAGGGATGAAAGGATTAGCAGCGAGCGCTACGCTAAAAGCTATGCTAACTCTAAAGCACTAATCAGAAATATTAAACCTGCTGACAAATTGTAACGTGTTGATGAATTTAGCTTCTGTTAACGTGTTTTGGTGTAGCACTAACTAAGCTAACACTAAAGAGCTACATTGACATGCAATGTAGCGGAAGCTAATGCTACATTGCTAACTTGAGTTCAGTCATTGAAACACTACAACCCTTTTCATATTATGGTCTTCATGTTCCAGAATGTCCTGAGGTATTGTGGTTGTGTTTAACTTTTGTTCTATTTTTTATTCTTTTTTTCTCTCTCTCTCTCCCTCAGTTCTACCAGTTCACCGTCGGTACGCAGAAGGAGGGCCGCCTGCTGTGTAACGGCCATTACCCAGAGATCCTTGTGGTTGACGCCACCAGCCTGGAGGTGCTCTACTCTCTGGTCTCTAAGATCTCTCCTGATTGGATCAGCTCCATGAGCATCATCCGCTCCCATCGGACCCAAGGTGTGTTTACCTGACGGTTCATGCTAGCAGCTCAAACGCGCCGTCCTGATAAAACCTGAACTTGCTCCTCAGAGGACACGGTGGTGGCCGTATCAGTGACGGGGATTTTGAAGGTGTGGATGATAACAGCTGAGGTCAGCAAGATGCAGGTTTGTTGCTGTAGGCGAACACACACACACACACACACACGCCCACACACACACACTCTGATCTGAGCCTCCGGTCTGTTTCCTGGTTCAGGATCTGGACCCGGTCTTTGAGGAAGAGTCCAAGCCCATCTACTGCCAGGGCTGCCAGAGCGTCTCCTTCTGCAGCTTCACCCAGAGCAGCCTGCTGGTGGTCTGCTCCAAGTACTGGAGGGTACGACGCTGCGTCCGTCCGTCCGTCTCCGTCTGTCTCTATCTTTCTTCTTCTGTTTTTTTCTCTTTGTCTGCCTTTTTTCTGTCTTTCTGTCTTTATTTCCTTACCTTTTGTTACTTTCTGTTTGTCTCTTTTGAACTCCTTTGACTGTCTTCATTCCTGTCTCTTTCTTTCGTTTGTCTCTTTTTGCTTGTCTCTCTTCCTCTTCCTGTCTCTGTCTCTCATCCTGCAGCTTCTCATCCTGTCCGTTTAGTAACTTTTCCTCCTGCCTCCCAGGTGTTCGATGCAGGAGACTACTCCCTGCTCTGCTCCGTGCCCAGCGACAGCGACCAGTCCTGGACCGGCGGTGAGTTCATCTCAGCGGACAAAGTCATCATCTGGACCGAAGACGGCTGCAGCTACATCTACAAGCTGCCGGCCAGGTGAGGTCCAGCGCAGCCGGCTGGAGAACCGTCTCTGAATGCTTTGGGTTAACGCTCCGTCTGGTTCTCAGCTGCCAGTCCGCCAGCGAACATTTCCGCAGCGACGTTGGGCGAACCAAAGAAGGATCGATCCCGCCGCTGATCTACAGCATCGCCGAGCGCTCAGACAAACAGGTCAGAGGTCGCCCAGAAACACACGAGTTCTTTCAGAGCCAGTCTCTCCGGTTCTGCTCTCACGGGTTTTCTGTGGACTGAGGCGGCCATTTTGTTTCTTCTTGTTTCTGTAAAACACCTGCTGATGACTAGGGGTCACAGTTTGGTACGTTTTCACTTCGCTTCGTATAAAAATGTATGTTTTTGTTTCATTTTTCATCGTCTGAAATGTATTTTCTTATTTATGTTCCAAACCTTAAAAAAGTGGAAAGTGTGTAACTTAACAGCCTTGCAGTTACTGCTGGTTCCTAGCAGGTAGATGTAAACGGTTTTAAGTCAGTTTGGTTTTGAATCGAAGGAATCATAAGGATTTGTTTCCTCCGGTGGGCTTGGACCCTTATAATCCTGACATCCCAGCTGCTGCCTGCCCACCGTCGCTGTCTGGATGTTGGTTCTGTGGTATTTCTGGGTCCGTTTCAGGATTAAACCAGCTGATGTTCACACATTACACACCAAAATGAAGTGAACTGTTCTCCGCTTTTATCCGTGCGCTTGAAGCTGAATGTTTTAGGGTTTACCTTACACTTCCTGTTTGTCCTGAATGTTATTATTTACTTTGTTTATTTACGTTTTGTCCGTTGTTTAGTTTTGTTTTTATGTTTCTTTTATTTCCTGTTCTCTGATTGCTGCCACCCCCTCCCATATAAGCCGACCCTCACCTCCTCCCAGAAGGACGGAGGTGAGCAGGAGGAGCAGGAGGAGAAGGAGGTGGAGGTCATATGCCTCCGTCCCAGTGGCTTCGCCCCAGAGCTCTACACCCCACTGCAGCTTTACCAACACCGGCCTCTAGAGGCGCCTGTAAGCCCACAACACGCTTAGCATCAGCAGCAGGCAACAAGAAGAAGAGTTGAATCGACTGAGCTGCAGAAATTAGCTCAAACAAACAGGCTAAAGAAATTAGCTGAAAGGAATTGGCTAACTGAAATCAGCTAATAGAAATGAGCTAAAACAAATAGGCTAAAGAAATTAGCTCAAACAAACAGGCTAAAGAAATTAGCTGAAAGGAATTGGCTAACTGAAATCAGCTAATAGAAATGAGCTAAAACAAATAGGCTAAAGAAATTAGCTAAAGGGAATTGGCTAAAAGAAATTGCTAACTAAAATCAGCTAATGGAAATTAGCTAAAACAAATAGGCTAAAAAAATTAGCTAAAGGGAATTGGCTAAAAGGAATTGCTAACTAAAATCAGCTAATGGAAATTAGCTAAAACAAATAGGCTAAAAAAATTAGCTAACAGAAATTAGTTAAAAGGATTTGGCTAACTGAAATCAGCTAATAGAAATTAGCTGAAACAAATAGGCTAAAGAAATTAGCTAAAGGAAATTGGCTAAAAGGAATTGGCTAACTAAAATCAGCTAATGGAAATTAGCTAAAACAAATAGGCTAAGGAAATTAGCTAAAAGGAATTAGCTAAAAGGAATTGGCTAACTGAAACCAGCTAATGGAAATTAGCTAAAACAGACCAGCTAAAGAAATTAGCTAACAGAAATTGGCTAACTGAAATTGAGGAACTAGGACTAGCAGATATTTTAGAATAATAAATAGAACCAGAAGAACTGGAACAAGAAGCTCTAGGAGATGAACATGAACTAGAAGTAGAGGAACTAGAAGTAGAAGAACTAGGCCCCTGTACTAAGACGTTATTCCATCTAAGATGGCGTCTCTCCCTGTAAACCTGACCTGTTTCCTGTCGCCGGTTTGTCCGGCTCTCAATCTGCCATTGCAGCTGTTTTTATTTTACATCAGTTTCTTCTCAGCTGCCTGCTGCTGATCGGCCTCCGTGTTTCTTCCCTCCTGTCCCGGTGAGCAGAACTTTTTCCCCTCTGATGTCTGAAGTTGCTGTGCCTTTAAAAGTTTTCACACCCTGTGAACTCGTCCTCAGGTCACTGAACTTCTCCGTATTTTGTTGGGATTTTGTCTTGAACACATCTAACGCCTTCAGTCTGACATTTATGTTCATCAAACACTTCAGAAAACATCTGTGAGCATCAAGTTTTGGGTTTGGACTTTGACTAGGCCATCTCCTGTTATGTCTAGCTGTAGGTTTTTCTGCCGTAAGGTGATCCTCCACCCCAGTCTCTAGCAGAAGAAAATCAACCCACAGCATAATTCTGCCACCACCATGCTTCAGAGTGAGGACGGTGTGTCCTGCAGCACCTGCTTCCCATTAGCTCAGATTTTTCAGTATTAAAACGTCTTAATTTTAAATCTCATTTTGATTATGAACTTTTTAAATGTTATTTTCAGTAAACGTTGATTATTCATCATTATTTGTCCACTTTGTGTCATAAAATCCCAATAAAGTGCTGAAGTTTGTGGGAAAGCTGCCGGGGTGTGAATACTTTAGCGTGGCGGTGGTTTGACACCTGGTGGCTCTCGGCGTCCTGAACGTCTCTCCTCCGTTGCCGTGGCGACGGCAGCGTCTCTCCTGTTTCGTCCGCTCAGTGGGTGTGGGACGTATCGGAACCGGGGTTCCAGGTTAGCGGTCCAGTTCAAGCTGCCGACGGATCCATGTGAAATGATTTAGTTTTTTCTGATATTTCTGGGGTTTGGATTCCGACCTGTCCAGGTGTGATTTTGGTTGTTGATTGATGCTTCTGTTTCCCGCCTTCCCTGCTCACGTGAAGGAAGAACGAGGCGCCGCAGCGGCCGCGCTCTCTGCTTCCCGCCTGAGTCACGCCTCTGATCCGTTCCCCCCTCAGCTCCTGATCTGCCCCCCGGTGACCCGGTTCTTCTTCGGCCGCCGGGAGCCGTTCCACAAGCTGCTGATCCAGGGAGACTCGGCCGGCCGGCTGTCGCTGTGGAGCGTCCCGGACGCCACGCCGCCGCAGCCAACTGCAGCGCCAGCAGGTGACCAGCAGTCTGATGCTGCGCTGAAACTAAGGATTATTGTACTGATCGATTAATCGATTAGTCTGACGATTAATCGATTAGTCTGACGATTAATCGATTAGTCTGCCGATTCATTGATTATTAATATTTAATTGATTATTAATATTTTAAAAATGCCACATAGAAATGCATTAAAACATGCAAACAGATAATTCTGTTCCTTTTTAAATAAGAAAATAAACATTTCATTGGTTCAATAATACTCACTTAGTAAATCTGAATAGGGTGAAGCTCAAACTTTGTAATTTAATTTCTACAAGTGGAAATTATCCTTTTAAAAGGTTAATTAAATAACAATAAACAAAATAATATACAAATTAAGATGAATATAAATGTGTTTTGGTATAATTTGCTTTATTTTCCTATAAACTGCTTTCAACGAGCTTTTATATGAACGCTGCTGTTCATGAGTGACATCTGGTGGACAGATGATGCCACTGCTACTGAACTTAGAGCACAGCATCAGGTTTCCTCATAAATCTACTTAAGTGTTTATTTTTCAGCCTGCTCTACTCAGACGATGGTTTTGTTGCAGAGCTGCAGATGTCGTCCACCATCAGCCTGCAGGAGGCCTTCGATAAGCTGACGCCCGTCTCCTCAGGGATCATCGACCAGCTGAGCGTCCTGCCCAACAAGCAGCAACCCGTCAAGGTCCACAGGAATCAACAGAAACAAAACCTGAACCTGCTTCTTCTTGTTTGGCTGAGCGGTTTTCTTGTCACTCCGTTGCCCAGGTTACGGCCAGCGTCTACATCCCGTCTCAGGGCCGGCTGGTGTGCGGCCGGGAGGACGGCAGCATCGTCCTGGTCCCCGCCACGCAGACGGCCATCGTGCAGCTGCTGCAGGGGGAGCACATGCTGCGGAGGGGTGAGGAGGAGGATGATGATGATGACACATGCTCATGTTTCTGCACGCTCAGTTTTAATGTGGTCTGAATAAACTTAATGCCTTTGGCTAAATATGATTAAAATGCTTTTAAATTGCTTTTAGCAGTTATTCAGAGTTTTATGAAATAAAAAAATACTTGTTGATATTTATCCAAGTTTAATAAATGACATAAAAGCTGATTTCGGTGCAGCAAAGTCGACTTTTCAGTGAAGGTTTCAGTGATTCTAGTTGTTTGGATATAAACAGACAAATTCTTTGTCAAACTTTATATTTTACATTGAAAGAAAACGATGGTGGTAGTAAATTTACCCTTGTTACAAATTAAAAGTCTCCTTCTGCATCAACTTCAGCTCATCTTGGGGCCGCACAAAATCAGCCCAAGGACCACAAATGGCCCCCAGACCGCATTTGAACACCCCTGGATTTAAAGCACCACAAATCAATGCAGAAACAGTCGTTTAATTTAAGTTTTATGTTGGTGATTTGCGTTTGTTTCCTCCGTCGTCTCTTTGCCGGTTCCCGTCCTGCAGGCTGGCCGCCCCACCGGACGCTGCGGGGTCACCGGAACAAGGTGACCTGCGTCCTCTACCCGTACCAGGTGTCGCCCCGCTACGACCAGCGCTCCCTGGTGTCCGGAGGAGTGGACTTCTCCGTCATCGTCTGGGACATTTTCACCGGAGAGATGAAGCACATCTTCTGCGTTCATGGAGGGGAAATCAGCCAGCTGATCGTCCCGCCGGAAAACTGCAGCGTAAGACTGGAGACGTCTTCATGTCCACCGTCTGTCTGTCTGTCTGTCTGTCTGTACGGCTCCATGCTTTATCTGTTACCAACGACTAGAACTGCAACTAGCGACTAGTTTAGCTATCAATTAATCTGACGATTAATTGATTAATCGGTCTGGCACTTTTGCAGATTGTTTATTAAAATGTTTTAATACAATATTCGATGTCAATATTAGATGCAATTAAACAAACAAATCGATTCAGTTTCACGAACCAGTCGAGCTGCAACTGACGATTATCTTAGCAATCGATTATTCTGATGATTAATCGATTAATCGTCTAAAGGATTTGACACATTCTTCAGGTTCTTCATTTAAACACTTCAGGATTCTTTGTACAACTTTAGAAATGCATAAAAAATACAAAGAAACAAATCAGTTGAGTTTCACCAGCCAGTTGAGCTGCAACGATTATTTTAGTAATCGATTACTTTGATAATTAATCGTTTATGCTGACGACCTGTGAGTTCTTACCAGACATGTTAATTTTGGCCCACATGACCACACCTCCACCGCTGTGTTCGGTTTTCTCCAGACATGTTGCTGTGACCTCTGACCTCTGGTTGGCCCTCTCCTCCTATAAGTCGTTTGTTCTGACGGGGATCTTTTGCTAACTGAAGTCATTCCGCTCCGTTTCCTCCCTGCAGACCCGCGTGCAGCACTGCGTTTGCTCCGTGGCCAGCGACCACTCCGTCGGCCTGCTCAGCCTGCGGGAGAGGAAGTGCATCATGCTGGCGTCCCGGCACCTCTTCCCCATCCAGGTCATCAAGTGGCGGCCGGCCGACGACTACCTGGTGGTGGGATGCTCCGACGGCTCCGTCTACGTCTGGCAGATGGATACAGGTGAGACGCGACCGTTTCCATCGGGGTTCAGTAGAAGTTGAAAAGAACTCAAAGAATAAAACGTCTCAGAACCATCAGGCTGAGATTAAATAGAAACCCAAGAATAAAGTCGCAAAGTTACTGGAATAAACTTTGTAACGTTACACATAGTATTCATGATATCGTATGAGAATGTCGTGATGTGAGGATAAAATGAGAATAAAGTCGTAATAATCACTTACTTTAGGTTACATCATTTTCCAGTATTTTGTATCAATTTTCACTTCAAGATTCAAGTTTTTTCTGTTCTTGTTTTCGGTCAAAGCGCCAAACGTTGCTGGTTTTTCTCTTTGTTAAAACGTCCGTGGGGTGAATACCTTCCTGTAACCGCTGAGCCAACGCGGCGCCCAGGCCCGGTTGTGGTGGCCCGTTCTCCGCTCGGGGCTGTTTACATGTTTTTCTAATATATTACCAGTCGTCAGTGTGGTCCTTCCCGCCTCGCTGGTTCAGCTGTATTGGATGCAGTCTGGGGACCCGAGTCGGGTCGGACCGAGGAAACATCAGCCTGATGAGCTGCCGGGCGACTGCAGGGCAGCTAAGTGTGAAATTAAAGGAGGCGTGGAAGAGCTCAGGCGTTGGACAGGCAACGGGCTGATGGCTCCTTCATCACATAAACACTCGTTCAATACCTGAGCGACCGACCGACCGGCTGCAGAGCGAACTCTGCTGTGACGACGTCTCCATAAACGTCTCTGCATGCAGCCGGAGCTGGAAAATACTGAATTACACCGAAGCGCATAGAGCTGGAAGGATCCGCTGTTTTCACCGATTGACCTGCAAAATATGATCAAAACTAGTGATAGTAAAAATATAGTGGACTGATAAAACCTCAATATGTTACACTAGATAATTATGTGTTTAGCCTAAAATTATATGTATTCTACTACAAACTGGTGTGATACCAGTTTGTAGTAGAATACAAATTGACAGACTTTACTCTCTGAATTTCACAGCTTTAATTCCTCAATTTCACGACTTTAACTTCTGAAATTCACAACTTCACTCTTGTAGTTTCACTGTTTTTAACACCAACAGTTTCATGTGATTTTCTGCTAAATGCCAAACTGGTAGTTAAACAGTTTATTCTTTTTATGCAATTTTGAGAAAAAGAATTCATCAGACTGTGTTGAATGTTTGAGTATATTAGAGAAAAAGAAGAAACGCATTTATTAAACTGTCACAATACAAAAGATAAATAACTACGTTTTTAAAAGAATTAAGGGTGTAACTACAAAACATCCCAAAAATGAAATAAACAAATAAATGAAATGGTGCAAAAATAATTCAAGAACATATTCTTAAAGATCAATAAACTTTAAATTATAATGAACAAGACATTTTAAGTATCCAAAGTAAATAAAACGACTAATAACATGAATTATTAAATCTCTGTAAACAAAATAGTTATTAAAAAAGGGCTGGTTGAGACCAAATCACCAGACTGAAGACTTTTATCATCCAGTTTCTGGCAGAAAGAGAGAAATCTGCCCGTCTGGTTTAAAGCATCCGGGCCTTCCTGTTACCTGTTCAAATCAGCAGCTCCTCCTGGACTTCCTGTTTGTTTCCAGGAGCTCTGGATCGCTGCGTGATGGGAATCACGGCGGTGGAGATCCTGAACGCCTGCGACGAGCTCGCCCCCGCCACCGTTGACGCCCTGAGCCACTCCGCGGTCAACCTGAAGCAGGCCATGACGCGCCGCAGCCTGGCGGCGCTCAAGAACATGGCGCAGCACAAACTGCAGACGCTGGCGACCAACCTGCTGGCCGCCGACAACGCCGACAAGGTAACGTGCGTGTCGGCTAGTCCGTCCTCCATGTCAGAGATCGTGTTGCCATGGTAACGGGCCCCAGAGGACACTCCGGCGTTGTGTGTGTCTCCGCTCGGTCTCGATGCATCACCAGCAGTCAGATTCGTTCTAGACGGAACCATCAACCTGAAAACGGGTTTGGAGGTTCTGATCTCTGTGAAACACCAGAACCCGGTGTTCCAGTTCCGGTTCCGGTCCCGGATCCAGAAGCCGTTGGCCGTCTCTCTCTCTCTCTCCTCTTCGGTGTTTCCAGCTGTTTTTAGATCTGAAGTTTTTCCGTCAAACTCGGAGGCCTGACCCGTCATGACAGAGACGACTCCGCCCACCCGGGGGATCCCAGAGCGGAAAACAAGCGCCGTGAATTATTTAGTGTTGTGAGGAGCGTTTAGCTGAGCTGCTGTTTGACTTTTACTGGTTCCCTCAGGAGGTGGATCCGCCCCGGACGTTTGTCTCCGTTTTCTCCTTCGCGTTGCCGTAATCACACCTGAAACACCTGCAGTCCTTCCTCCACTCGACGCTCTTCGCCCTTTTCCTGCTCCCTTCCTCATGTCATCTCAGAGCCAGCCATTATCCCCGGTGTGTGTGTGTGTGTGTGTGTGTGAGTGTGTGTGTTATCCCCCGCTGCGGGTAATGAAGGATAATGACCGTAAAATATCAGGGCGGTGAAGCCGAAGCGATTCCAGCCGGCTGGTGTTTGATTTCTGCTCACATCTCGTTTTGCGGAGCTCTGGCTGTGACTTTCACTTTGTCCTCGGCGGGTTCATGGCGCCCAAACGGGAACACAGAGACTTTGTTTTTATCTCATAGTTGACACAAATCGCTGAAACGACTCCAATAAAAATCTTCTGCTTACAGCTGATTAGTAACGTTTAACTGTTCTCTTCCTGTTCATCTTTTCACCTGAACTCAGTAAATCCTATAAATCCCAACATTCGTCTATTGGCTCTGGTGTCCCCCAAGGCTCAGGACTCGGCCCCCTTCCTACTTATTACTTACGTCAAGCGCGTTTCATTACTTAACTGGTGAATCTGCCACAATAATCATAATGCAAACATTTAAATCTCCAAATAAGTGTTGCCTTTAAATCCATTGTATTCTGTTGACAGATTTTGTGAATTAACCTATCAGAAGAGTCAAAGCATCCCCAGTTTGGTTAAAGCAGCCGTAAGCTTAACGTATGTAAACTTCTAACATTAAATCAAGGAAAAAGCCAATATAAATAATTAAGGTGATCATAAATGCAATAAAGCAAGTAACAATAGAACCCCGAACACCGTTTAACGTCTGCATGTTGGTGTTTGTGGACACATTAGATTGATGAAGTCAAATTTCCCACCGTTGGAACGGTTCCTGAACGCATCGAGGCTGCAGCCTGTCAGTCAGCTGATCACTGGGACTTTTTATTTTCCTCATTTAAGTTTAAACGGGAGAGAAAACCGGGCAGGTCAGCAGTTTACAGCAGGACCTTCCTTTGTGAGGCCTGTACTGAGCGTGTGTGTGTGTGTGTGTGTGTGCGCCGTTTGCCTGAAGGGCCCTGCAGGACGATGACCTTTAGATCGACTTCCCGGGAGCTAGAATACGTCAGCCTTGCCTGAGAGCAGAGCCCAGCTGCTTCCACCTTTTCCATTTGATTTAAACTCTCCTCAGGCGTGTTGCAAATAAAAATGTTTAAAAATGAACTGAACTGTTAGCGTTTACAGGTTAAATCCCTTTAATTCGCCTCACTGTCATCCTCAATTTGGAAATTGTTTTTCGTCCTCCTACTTTCCAAAAATGTCTCAAACTTTGTTTCAGAAGTAGGAACATTGTAAATGTTTTTGTGGCCTGCAGAACATGTTCGTCTTTCTCTGGATGAAGTTGTAATGTGGTCTTCTGCCTGTAGATGGCACTGTTTCTCCGCCAGAGTAAATGAGGCCGAGGCACAAAACATGTTTGTAAAAGAAGGAAAATGTTCCCAGTGTGAGTGAATCTGAGCGCTCATCCACACTAAACACTTTAATCTGGAGACAATCTGCAGCTGAAATTCAGATGGAGGTTAAAATAACTGAAGTATAATTGAACTAAAACCAACATCCAACCTGTGATGCTCTGGGAGAATCCTGGCTGTCTCGTTATCGCCGTGTATTTAATCACGGTTAGAATCTGTTGCTATGAAGCTAAAAACTGCGGCGCAAATATGAAGGAGGAGCCGAAGCGCTGAGGCAAACCGAAGGCAGCAAAGCTTCACATGTTCATTACTAGAATGTTCTGCAGATCTTCAGTCGGTTAATCCAGCCTTTAGTTGGCGTGTCGGCCTGCAGTGACATAATCCATCCAGTTTACAAACTGAAATTAGCAAAAATGCTAATGTTGGTTTAAATGCTCCCGTTAAAATGTGGGCTAACATTAGCATATCTGTCGAATGGCAGGCCGCAAATATGCAAATGTTTATTTACAATAAATACAGATGTAGTTAGTTGGGACTTAATCGGATGCGTTTAAAAAATGTTCTGACTGAAAGGCTCCAGCTTGGTAAGTTTCAAGCTTTCTTCCTTCCTCCTTCAGGGTAATTTGCCCAAATACTCCCACAATGCCCTGGTGGTCCAGGCGATGAAGACCAACCTGACGGACCCCGACATGCACGTTCTGTTCTTCGACGTGGAGGCGCTGATCATCCAGCTTCTGACGGAGGAGGCTCAGCGGCCGAACCCGACGCTGGTCTCCCCCGAGACGCTGCAGAAGAGCCAGGCGGGCGCCGACAAGGGCGGCTCCTTCCTGGCCAACAAAATCTTCAAACAGGTGCGTAGACGGCCCGCGGGGGTCCGAGGCTCCCTGCGTCCGCCGGCTGACGAGCCTCTGCCGTCACCAGGTGAAGGAGACGATGAAGGAGACGATCAAGGAGCACCTGCTGGACGAGGACGAGGAGGAGGAGGAGGAGATGAGGAGGCGCGAGGAGAAGTCCAAGTCTCTGAGTCTGCTGGAGTACAATCTGACCATGGACACGGCCAAGCTGTTCATGTCCTGCCTGCACGCCTGGGGCCTCAACGAGCAGCTGGACGGCATCTGCCTGGAGCGACTGGGCATGCTCAGACCGCACTGCCCCATCTCCTTCGGCCTGATCTCCAGGGGCGGACACATGTCCCTCATGCTGCCCACCTTCAAGGTAGGACGCAGCCTGGACCGGCCGTCCGACCGCGTCAGCCAACCGTCTGTCTGTCCAACCGTCTGTCTGTCTGTCCGTCCAACCGTCTGTCTGTCTGTCTGTCTGTCCATCCAGCCGTCTGTCTGTCCGTCCAACCTTCTGTCTGTCTGTCCGTCCATCGTCCATCCAACCGTCTGTCTGTCCGTCTGCCCATCCAACCGTCTGTCTGTCTGTCCAACCGTCTGTCTGTCTGTCCATCGTCCATCCAACCGTCTGTCTGTCTGTCCATCGTCCATCCAACCGTCCGTCTGTCTGTCCATCCAACCGTCCGTCTGTCCGTCCGTCCAACCATCTGTCCGTCTGTCTGTCCATCCGTTCGTCCGTCCAACCGTCTGTCTGTCCATCCAACCGTCTGTCTGTCTGTCCGTCCGTCTGCCCGTCCAACCATTTAACCATCCCAACTGTCCATCCATTCATTCACCCATTGTCTATTGAATGGTTGTCCATCCAACCGTTCAATCATCCAACCATCTGTCCGTCCATCCATCTAACCATCCATCAATCTGTCCATCCAACCGTTCAGTGGTCTGTCTGTCCAAGCGTTTAACCATCCAACCGTCTTTCCATCCATCCTTCAGTACTTTTTAAAGATATTTATTGTTTAGTATTTGTTCTAAATAAGACAGATGTTTCTCCGTATTTCCCAGGAGTCTTTGCTGCGCCAGCTGTCCCTGGCGACCGGCCTGAAGCTGACTCTGTCTGACATCGTGGGGAAAGGGACGTACGGCGTGTCCAGGGCCGTCACCACGCAGCACCTGCTGTCGGCCATTTCTCTGGCCAACACGCTGATGGGCATGACCAACGCCACCTTCGTAGGCGAGCACATGAAGAAAGCCCCGGCCAGGTAATCGGCCTTCCACCAAACTTTACCCAGAAAACACCATCATGTTCAAAACAAACAAACAAACTCCTGATCCAGGAGTCCAAATGAGCTGGACTCAAAGAACAGCCTCACATTTTTCACACAGATAATAAACCGTCAGGCCTGCAGGTGTGCGTGTGTGTGTGTGTGTGTGTGTGTGTGTGTGTGTGTGAGCTGATTGTTCAGTCTGAGTGAGCTCCCATTGAGCTGTGAAAGATTTAACAGTGAGGTCGAGGTCTGGCTGCTCCAACAGCAACACAACATTTCATCAACCAGCGAGTGAATCCTGAAACCCAGAGAACGGATCAGCTCAGTCTGGGATCTACCACCCAGTTTAGGATCTAACTACCCAGTAGGCCTGAAACGATTCCTGGAGTGATTCAGTTCCTCGATTATTAAAATCCCTGGAGGAAAACTGATCCTCCTCGAAGCCTCGTTATATTATGTTATTATTTAGTTCCGTGTTCCAGCCAGGACTTTATTCACTCTCTCACTTCCGCCTGAGTTGTTGACCAAAGCTAAGTGTTAGCAGCATAACGTCCAGTTTTCAGGTTCTGCTGGGAGGATTTTACTGAG
>CAEGAE010080817.1:0-63761 GCA_903067095.1 Girardinus metallicus | reverse complement strand
TATCCAACATAACTTCAAAGAAATTTTACTTTGTAAATAAACGCTTTCAAATTGGACCTCTGTTGCTTTAAAAACCCCTGCTCTTTCTGAAACTCTGCCTTCAAGAAGTCATCACAACTTAATTTCTCTATTATCCTTTATCGACGTTTTTACCGCTGAGAAGTAGCTCATACAACGAGCACATGCGCAGTTCCACCCGGTGTTTGCTAATTGCTGATGGCTAGTCTGAAGGAGATGAGAGGAGGAGTCACGGGGGGAGGGCTGCTCTGTGCGGTGGAAACTTGGAGGCTTGTCAACTGCATCTCAGAGGAATAGCTGGTGTTTTGCACAGCTGAATGGTCGCCATGGGAGATTAAAGGATTTCTCAAACATGCATGAAAGAATCAAAGCAACACTCCAGGTTTGTTTTTGATGAGGGAATATAATGAAACTCAAAAAAGTTGATTTTACCAAACACTGCTCCTTTAAGAGTTTGACTCTAAAGTGAGTTGGACATATTTTTACACCTGGGTCATTTCACGTCAACTTTGTTTTTGGTTGTTTTTAAATTTTATTTTAAAAAATGGAGAAATCCAGAACTGTGAAGCAGATTTGCAGTTGTTCATTGGCGTGCAGTAAAGGTTGAATACTCTTGTTTTTAGCAATATTTTCAATTTTACTATGCATGCCTATTAATCTATATATATGTACATACATATATATATATATATATATATATTCTACAAACTTTGTATTTATTACCTAAGATGGAGTAGCTTTCAACAAATAAGCAATTTCCCCTTGGGGATCAATAAAGTATATTCTATTCTTTTGTATTCTAATCTACTTACGTGAATAGATGTGTATGAGAACATACTGCATACTCTATTAATTACAGAAAAATAATTCAAATATCCTATTAATGTACTTATTCCTTTAATTTAAGATAAATAAATAAATAATTATGAATCGAATCCCCTTAATAATATGTAGCTGACATGTGTTGGAGGACTAATGAAGCAAACAGAGAGCTACTAAAACTCTGCATCCCAAAATACTTTGGTCCAAATGCCTTACCTATTACCTATTGTTGCACAGGTAATGGAATAGTTTTTTTTTTTTTTTATGAACATTTAATACAAAAACATATGAAGATACAACAAAAAAGATGTTGAATTTTACCAATCTTATGCTTCAAATTTAAAAACAAATTCCCAGAGAAACAGAGACCCTAAAACTTCAGAAGGTGTACTTTACCTGAGCCTCCAGCTCACTGTCCATCAATACACTCAGCTGGTGTTTGGCATCATCCATCATATCAACATCCACCAGGTGCAAATCATCAAGGTAAAAGACGCCTTTGGAGGTGAAGTTCGGGTCAAATCGAGCTTTCCATTCTCCTGTCAGACACACGAGGAAATACGATTTTCATTTTTAGTCAGCGGCATCTTTCAAACCCAAAAACACTTTATAAAAAAACAATAATATTTTTTGGTAGCTCAAAGTAAAATGTACTTGATTACACTCTTAAAGGCATACAGACCCACATAAAAGCATCAAAATTTCATCAAAAAGTTCATTTTATGGATTATTAAGTTTTCTAAAAACTGAATTTTGGTCCCAATCACGAAACTTACCAAAAATGAACACTATGCTAATAAGCGTATGAGTTTCACTTTATCAGTTAAGTAAATGAGCTTTTCAATGACGTTCATACATATTGATACATCTGTTAGTTAGAAGTCGGTATGCTGGCCAATCACCTTTGAAGTAAACGGCATTGATGAGCATGAGAAGCAGATTGGGTGGCAAAAAAGACAAGAAGTCCATCATTTTCCCCTCTGTTGCGTTCTCTACCCACTCATTTATCTGCTGAAGGCTTTCCACTATTGCTGGTTCCGAGTCGTAAAACCGCAGCGACTCGCTCACAAACTCTTGCTTTCCCTTAAACCCTAAAAAAGAAAAAGATTTTCAGCTTTCTTGGGGAGGGGGTGTGGGGGGAGGGGTTCAAAATCAGATATTAAAACAGAAATCAGAACAAAAAAGGGGCTAACCTTGACGCAGAAACATGCGCGTGGCAATTTGCACGTCGCTGTTTCTCAGCTGCGTTAAGACGTGTCGTAGAGACTCGTGGTAACACGGCACGCTGTTTTCATGCAGGTGATACATCAGCAGCTCTTCCGTCTCGTTTTTCGCACCTTGACATAAAACACAATTCCAAATTGCAATCTCAACCATGCCACAACAAAGTAGGCTAATTCAGCAGAGGTGGTAAGCAGTTTCTGCCGTACCTAAAGCCAGTTGTGAGAGGGCCAGAGATATGCTTAGGGGAGAAATGATGACATTTGGCTGCTCCGGTGTCGTCTCCAGGTTTTGTAAGAGCTGCATCCCCAGTCTCTGAATTGCAGCAGTGATAGTTTGTTTGGTGTCAGGGCTTCGGCTGATAGCCTGACAATTGTCTCCCTTTTCTTCATCTGGCGACGTCTTGTTTGCCGTCGGCAGGTCGGACATCGCAGTAACAGTTGTTTCATTTAGAGTTGTTGGCTCCGGTGTCCCCTGGCTTTCACCTTCCTGTAAGCAAAAACGACAAAACCAGGATCCTCACTGAGCGTGCAGTACAAGAACACAAAATGTAACAAAGCATTTTTGGTCTGGTTCCTAGTGCCAATATCTTAGTACACTTGAAATAAGACAAAACTAATTCAGATGAAACTTTTCAGCGAGATAAACACGCTTGTTTTAAGTCAGTTCACGTCATTGCCTTTTAATTATAAAGCACCAAATTACAACAAATTTCATCAGGAGGCACTTTACAAAAAAAATAAATAATAATAATTTAAAGTCAATCCAGTTGATATTAGTTCTCAAACAGTTCAATAAACTCAATGAATTATTCAAAGTAGTTTGGCAATTTTTTTCCACTTACAACAAAACATTTTCCTGATTTCGGTGACAAAATCAGCCAGTGGAACTAAAACTGTTTCTATTTCAGGAATTATTAACTTAAAATATTATTTGTCTTGCTGAAAAAAATACCTTTAACTTAGTTTTGCCTTATTTCAAATGTACAAAAAATTTTGACTTAGAAAACAATACCAAAAATAATTGGTATGATTTTGTGTTTTTGCAGTGTGTTAAACACAAATTACTCAGTTCTTACTTCTATGGGTTGACTGGGGCTTAAAGGAATTAGGGGGATTGACTGATCTTCTGCCACTTCAGCATTCTGTCAAGAACAAGATAGCAGAGGACAATGGTCTTTCAAAGTTTTCCATAATCAATACACATTTTTAAGACATTTTTAGATAGGTTGTTTACAGTAGTTCCTAGGCTGCAGAGACAAATTAACAGGAGTGTCAGGCAGAGGTCCATATCCAAGAAAAGTAACTGTAAGAGAAAAATATATATAATACAAGGTCATTTTTACTCAGAGGCTTACATTTCTTCATTACTGTAGTGTTACACAATAAATTATCACTAAACATTAGTCGCTCTTCCTAATTCCAGCTAAACATGAAATATTACTAGTTTCTTTATAGTTTTATCATGGTTGTAGTTTTTTTCCTACAAGCTTAAACGCTTAATTTTCCATTCATTTTAAGGAACACAAACAACCGAAACATTTCTCCAAATCAATGAACTTGAGCAGAAGTTAAAACCTGCACCAAATCAACCTTAAGCTGCAACCTTCAAACACAAGAGGAGTGATTAAATGTTAAGTCAGAACCATTTGCCTGAAGCATATTTCAATACAAGCGTTGCACGTTTTGAACCATCTCAATCTGAAAAAAAAAAAAAAAAAAGGGGAGAAAAACATCTTAAATTGAAGATGAAATTTAAAATACGTTTACCTTTTTTTAAACTACAAAGAAACCCTCCTGGTTTGTCCAAAAAAAAGGAGCACCTACTGTACGGTGAATGGCTGAATTCCCTGAGAGTAAAAGATTGGCAGTTGCTCAGCAAACAGTTAAATATCAACTTGCATTGATCGGGGAGGCGGCGGTGGCGGTGCTTGTTCAAGCCTCTATTTGTTTGTAAATGCAGCCACCGAGGCTAGTCCTGGGTTAAATAACCACACGCTTGAAATATGCAATTATTTCGCATGTTAGTGGGCCGGTGATGTGACAACACTTTATCTCCGACGGGAAACATGACAAATCTGTTACAAAAGAGCGGCTAATCCAAACACTCGCGCGCGGATAAGCAAAACGTGCCGAAAAAAATGGCGAGTTATTTCATGACGAGGAACAACGCTCGCGCGTTTCCCAGAAGGCCCCGGATTATGACATAGCAGTTAAACATAAGAGGCACCAAAATCTCGCTTCTTTGCCAACAATACTCCCACATTAAGGTTGTGACTACTCAAAGAGCAGTACAGAAATTATTACGTTAAAAAAAATTGTAGCATCAAGCCAAATTTATTGCAGATAATATGCCTGCCATCTGCGAACAATTGTACAATCTGTCCTAAAGTGGTTAGATGAGATAGACTAGGAATCATGATGAGTCATACAGAAAAAAAAACTTGAAACACACTGAAAAGATGGAGGCAAGTTTTTATTAAACAAGTTAATAAATTAATGTCACCAACTCTTGTTATTTTTGCTTTAAATTCTGCTCCAAAAGTTATAGCATATGTTATCAGAACAATTTGATCTTTAGGTAAGTAATTTAAAAAAAACTGTGTTGCAACATAAAAGCTCTAGAGTTAAACAAAGTGCAGAGCTTTTATAGATTTATGCTACTTTGCTTTTAAAACTGGAAAGCTAAACTAAATTTTTGGACACAAACACTTATATATATATATATTCATCAGACACCTTTATTCCATAATATTTCTTTAAAGTTATATAAAAAAAGGTGACGATAAAAAACAAGGTTGTTTCTCTTGGCATTGACTGTTCCTATAGTGCCTTAGAAATCTATTGAAACCTCTTGAATTTTACATTTTGTGACGTTACAACCAAACACTGTATTGTACTGTCTTAGGATTTTATAAGATAGATCAACACAAAGTAGTTTATAAGTGAAGGAGGAAAATAATTAATTTTTAACAACTCAGGAAATGGGGAGACATAAAACAAAGGACATAAAGTCTGGAGCTGACCGCTACATCATTCACCAAAGACACATTTTCCAAAGTTGCTTTTATAAATTTTCTCTCAGTAGGAACAGGAAACAAAGATGAAAAGATGGTTGCTACGACAATGCTTGTTTGTAATTTAGCAGAATTCATTCTGCTAAATGAATGAAAAGACAGTCCTGGAGGAAAACCTGTTAGATCCTACAACGGACATTAAATCGGGCTTGAGGTTCAACTTCCAACACAATAAAGTCAGAAAAAAATAAAAAGTCAACCAGATCTACAATTTAGATCTGAGCATATTTATGTATTAGAATAACCTAAAGCTCAAACCTAAATCTGACATCTTTAAACTTCAATCATAAAAATTGAAGTTTAGAGATGATCAGGTTTTAGATGAAATTCCTAAAATTTGCTGCTGTAATGACAAATGATTGACCTAAGAGCGCTGAATACAAATGGACTCAATTTTTTTGATATATATATATATATATATATATATATATATAAACTGTGTTAAACACCTATGAATTACTTTGGGTTGATCAATCACATTAAACTCATAAAAAACGCATAGAAGTATCTGGTTGGACGTGACAAATTTGGAAAAGCTCAAGAGGAGCAAATACTTTTGCAAGGCACCCTATATCAGGTTTTGAAAGTTGACAACTAAGAAAAAAAAGTAGTCAGTTTTTAAACCAACTGGTATGCCGAGCAAAAGCAGCATCTACACACACACATGCTCACGCACACACACGACATAATGTCGCTACAGGGCTTAAAACATGGTCTTCATAATCCTGAAGAAATTTCAAGTAATCCATTTGCGGAATAAAAACATTCAGCTTAAAAAAGAAAGAAAAACTCAGAGTGAAACTCTAAAAATGTTAAAATTCAGGCCTTAATTGTGCAGTAGATTTCAAGGCTATGTATCTAACATTTTGTCCCCCCACCGCCGCCCTCCTCTCTGATCAGGCACGCCAACACGGTCATCACAGCGGCAGGTGTTTATTATTCAGGATGTACACACACACGCACACGCACACACACACACAATTGTGAAAACAGGTTTTTAAAAGAAAAAAAAACAAAAAAAACATGGGAGTCGCAATAACAGAAATCACTTGCTCTACAAATACTGCATAGTTTTAATCAGTGCATTTGAATTCACTCGTTATTGTTGAGGAAAACGGCAGGTGAGGTTGATGAATTTTTGGTTTTGTTCGGAAAAGTGTAAACTCTCCGTGAGACCTTCCTGAGCATTTGTTCCAATTTATTTCTTTATTTTTCTTTATTTTTTTTTTCAATAGCTGGCCTGGGTAAAAAAAAAGAAAAACAAAAACCAAAAAACCAAAAACAAATGACCTAGTCAAGACAAGGGTTTACTATTAAATAGTATACATCCACAGAGAAAGGGAATAGATTTCGGTGTGCATGATGAATCTCGACGGCATGGCGCACCGTCGGCTCAATAAGTTCTGTGCTAGTAGGCAGATTAGCATGATTCTGCAGATGCTAAGGAAAGCATTTTAAACCAATCCAACTATTTCATCTCCCTATGAGTTCAAAAGGGGGGAGCTCAGCCTCAGACGCTGCTCCTCTATTAAAAAGACACAGTAAATACCAGTGGAAAGAGTGTTTAGTGCAGCTACAGGCTACGGTTTTAAGCTAACAGCCTGATGGCGCCGTTGTCGGAGCCAAGCAGCAGCAGCCTCTTGGTGGGCAGCACAGCCAGGCTGGTCAGGGTGCCGCGGAAGTTCTCCGTGCTCAGCTTTGTGCTGCTCACGGGGCTCAGGGAGATGTCGGCCATGGAGTACACCCCGATCTTGCTGGCCACCGTTCCGGTGACGATCTGCGAGCCGTACAGGTCGAAGGCGTGGATGTGGTCGGACTGCGACTTGTACTGGCGCAGCGGCTTGTTTTCCAGATCCTTCCACACGTTCAGGGTGTAGTCGGTGGAGGAGCTGATCACCAGGTTGCCCTCTGCTGCCTGAAAAATAAAAAAACGAAAGAAAGCAAATGAAATAATTGGCCCACAACAGTAAAAGCTGCTCCCCAGACGTTTACAGCTCAAAGCTCACTAAATTAAGTGGTTTCGTTGAAAGGAATTTGAAAATAATTTTATTTAGCGAGGTCAGTCAAAAACTTCCCTGGGGAAAACATAAACATCTGAGTAATTTCAATGTGCTTGTGAGCCATCAGTGTGTTCTTTCTAATGAGTAACCTATGTCCGTGTTTGCCTAAACTTGTACCTTTAAAACTAGAAATACAATCCTTGACCCAATTTGGGGTTAAATAAAGTTTGCGGTCTGTTGACAGCATATCTGCTGGGTACAACTTTCATCATCTCTGACACGCTACACTAAGACGATCAAAATAAAAGAAACTTGGTCTAATATATGTTCTAGTAGTAGTCAAAAAAGCCTAACCTTCCAGGTTGAGCTCATAAGGAGTAAATCAATAACCTGTACAAGTCTTTTAGAGCAGTTTGCACTACTGTTTTTTTTTTAGAGCTAATCATTATGAAATGATTTTGGAAACTGGTAAAGGGTAGAAATAATTTATGAGTTAATACGTTAGAATTGACGGAGGGTGTACTTTCTTTTTACCATAACTAAAAATCGTACAAAATACAAGTAGAATCACAATGAATAACTGTTCTATTCTCATACACTAAAATCAGAAATCCACCGTATTTAATGAAATGATTGAAATATTAAATAAGGGGAGAACAAAAAAACATTATGCCTTTCTACAAGAAAATAATTAGATAAGATTTAAAAACTTGTTTTGTTTTAATATGTGACCTGTGCATGAGAGGCCAACACTGCCATTCCGACAATATGGACGATGCGTACAGGATGCAACTGTAGAGCAACTTTTATCAGTGTATCTGCTGGTTTCAGCAAGTCAAATCAAATATAAGACTTTTTAATGCTACCTTGAATGAAATTTAAGATAAAAAAAATGAATCATAGGGGAAGATTGGGGAATTCTAAATTACAAACAAGCATAGCAAGAATTATGAAATGTCTGGAGTGTAGACATTTATGCAGCCTTCTCACAATGCATATGGTTCTCTACAGCCTGAACTTCCATACTGCCAAGCCTAAAAGTTTTTTTTTATGCCCATAGCAGCCAATGACACAGTGGTATTTCTTGCAGCATTCATTGTCATGCATGAAGATGATTTTGCTACTGAAGGTTTGGCTCTTCTTTTTGAACCATGAAAGAAAGTGATCAGTCAGAAAGTCCAGATACTTTGCTGAGGTCATTTTCACACCTTCAGGGACCCTAAAGGGGCCGACCAATGATTCTCTCCCCATGATTTCAGCCCAAAGCATGACTCCACCACCTCCTTGCTGACGTCACAGCCGTGTTGGGATGTGGTGGCCGTCCACCACCAATCCACTACTGCATCCATCTGGACCATCCAGAGTTGCTCAGCAGTCATCAGTGAACAAGTCTGTTTGAAAATGAATCTTCATGTCCTGCTGGGTCCACTGCCACCGTTTCTGCCTGTGAGCTCTGGTTAGTAGTGGCCCAATAGTAGGTTGATCCACAACAAGCCTCTGGAGGATCCTCCACCTGGAGGTTCCAGAGGCTCCAGCAGCTTCAAATGACTGTTTGCTGCTTTGTAAGGGCATTTTAGCAGCTGCTCTCTTAATCCAATGAATTTGTCTAACAGAAACCTTCCTCATTATGCCTTGATCTGCACAAACCATCTTTGTTCTGAATCAGCCACAAATCTCTTCACAGTACGATGATAACGTTTCAGTTTTCATTAAATATGAATGTTTTCATACCTTGTCATATGACACTACACTATCTGATGATTTTCAGCAGAGATTCTTTCTCTTTCCCACATTGCTTGAAACCTGAGGCCTGCTTAATAATGTGGAACATCCTTCTTAAGTAGATTTCCTTCAATTGAGCTCACAGACAAACTAATAAACCAGCTCTCTGAAATTAGTTATAGTGATTCAAAGAGCCCTGACACACAATACCATCTGTGAATTTAATAGCACAACAAAAAATCTTATCTTTATGATGCTTAAATCCAATTTGGATGATAATTTGGAACTCAATGTAGTATGTTGAGTCACAGCTACAAACATTGTTTTTTTGGGGTTTTTTTGTTGTGATTTTATGTTACAACCCTACTTACTTCACATAAGTAACATCCGCTTACTTCATATATGTGAAGTAAGAGGATGATAACATGTGGCGTTCAAGACTGTTTAGAATTAAAAGTTTAGATTATTGCATTTGTACTTAAAGGAGTGGCATCATGTGTTTTCCAGCCACATTCTATATTAATCAAGTTACTGTTACCTTCAGTTGTAATAAAAATGCTGTAAGTATCAAATATGATTTAAAAGAAGTTTAAGTCATATTTAATAGAGTAGTGTTGTTGCGATGACTTCCTGAAGGTGGTGTTTCAGAAAGAGCAGGAGTTTTTAAAGAGACAGAAGCCCAATTTCCAGGCGTTAAATTGCAAAGTAAAATTTTATTTAAGTCATATTTGTTTCATGCAAATATGACTTATTTTTACATAAGTCATACACAATTAATATATATTTGTTTGTATTTATACAAAGGTAACAGACAGTAACATAGTTACTTGATGCGCTATGAAATGCCTATTACTGTCCCTTTAAGGAATTATTGACTAAAAACAAGCTTCTGTATCTTGTAGCAAAGTCACCTTTTAGCTTTGTCTTATTTAAAGTGTACTAAAATATTTGCAGTCAAACTAGATAAAAATTACTTTATAAGATTTTGTGTTTTTGCAGTGTTCTAAATTTGATAAAAGCCTCAAAACAGATGGAAAAAAAAAAAATCAAAGGGTCTCTGTTTTAAGATACCCAAATGATATGCTTGAAAATTAATAACTATCTAAGCTGCAGATGCTAAACAATCAGAGCTCTTCACTGAGACGAATAAGATGGACAGACTTTGTTTTTGCCTTTCCCGTCACTGATGCATCCAGGTTGAAGGACAAAACAAAAACAGTCCTCTGTCGCGTACTTTGCTTTGAGCCTAGGCGTGTCAGTTTCAGAGCTCAGGACTGGCTTCATACAAACTCTTCAAGCAAAGCTGGACGTGAAGAAGTCAGCTCAGTGTCTCCTGGTTGCTTCTCTTCTATTCTCCCTCCAACCGACTCTCACATCATCATCCAGGAGAAGGAGGGAGGCGCTGTGCCGCTGACACACTTCCCAGCTGTCAAGGTGCTTTGGCTACACTGCCGTGCCAGCTCCGCGGCTTTATTTCAGCTGACGCCCCCCGGAGCTTCGTCGCAACATCGTTATTTACAAGCTGCCTTGCCCCGCGTTTAGCTAATAAAGTCAACAAACTGAAAATAGAGGAGCGGGGGGAGCCGAGGGGACGTTTCATGACAATTGTTAATGAGGGGCGAGGAGGTGGGGCGCAGGGGGAACGAAGGTAGAGTGCAGCATCGGTCTGAAGAAGTATAATTAAACAATCTCTGTTGCCAAGTGTGTGTTTTCTGTGACGCTGCAGGCGGTGCATGCATGTCTGCAGCAGAGGAGATAACGCGACTGCGGTGGGGGATAGCTCCTGAAGCCAGCAGTAGCCGCAACTTACAGTCAATCTTTTTGACTGGGGGGAAAAAAGTCAGGATTCAGCTGAGGAGGGACCTCCGTGCTCTTTTGGAGGTTGTAGAATTCGGTTGCTGTTGATAAGAATGTAAAATTCTGCATATTTGAAGAATTTATTGACTGTAATCTATTAGTGGCTGCACCAAGAATCAAAGCAATGGCTTTTGATTTTGGTGAATCGCAGATTGTTTAAGCAGACTGCTCTGTATTGGTCTCTTTAGGGTTTTTTCACACCTAATAGTCAGGTAGAATTGGTTCTATTAGGGAATGAAATGGCATCATTTGCTTTATTTTCAGCTGCTGCGGTTTGCTTTCACACTGCACTCCCAAATGAACCAAACCCTTTAAAAAAAACTCTTTCCCTTCTCTCCTGTGGTGGCTCTGCACCAAGAATCACTGAAGAAAATGACGCAAAAACATCCAAAGACGAAAGGACTTCATTCTTCACAAAATATAAGCCAAAATCGAGAGTCGTCAGATTTTATCAGTCTTGTCTTTGGCAAAAGTTCACAAACTATTTCTTCCACTAGCACAAGACTTGTGCATTTGTATTGTTTCATTGACCCAGAAGTGCTATAGTCCACTTCCTGTTTCCAGAGCGGTCTCCGGTGCGCTATGCATTTGAACGGATCCAGAGTTCACTTTAATTGTACTGAGGCAAGGTGTTTTTTAGGCGGACCAGAGTTCGCTTTTTATGTTCGATTGCGAATTCACACCTCCCTAAACAAACCAGGTTTTCTGGACAGACGAGCTAGAGTTTGATTACAGCGGACCAAACAGGGCTGGTGATGTAAAGGATTGCCCTCTTAGATCATACCGTTGGATGGTTGGAGAATTAACTTTTTTTCACGAGATGATTGGTGTGAGTGTTAAATTCAATTCCACAAAAAGTACATTCGGAAAATGGCAGCTCTCGGTTTCTGCTCAAAACAGTTCAACAAGGTGTGATTATAATTTGACGAGTGAAGGTATGCAACCAATTTAGTCCGCCTGCCATCATGTATCAAGACCTACATTTATCAATAAAGTACAATCTCCAGTCCCAGGATGTCATTTAAATTTGGTGCCGCTCTCTTCAGGAACTGTTTGCAGAAATACCTGAAGATTAGGAATATGTCACATTGAACATTTTCAATGCATTTCTCAACGCAGAGCTCTAATTTGAGCATATTTTAGTTTTATAAATACATGATATAGTTCCAGTTCCAGTTTTCTCCTTTAATTACCATTGTCACTTTTTTCAGTTAACAAAAATGTTTTCGCAATTTCAGTTTTTGTTATTTCGTCACTTTTAACTATGAAATCCCTCGATGTGTAGTACATCAATTCGAGTCGATTGTTTTGTCAGTGACATTCTCGGAAAATACATTTTGAGATCCGTCAAGTTTATTTCCCTGTTTAAGAAGGAAATGCTGTACTCCATGTGTGAATCTCCGGGCATGTCCAGCGGAAGCTTTCCTAAAGGAAGACAGGCGGAGGGGAGGTGTGATACCAGGCCCGACATGCAGGCTTCAGAGCCGGTGAGGAAAGGGGTTTTGGTCAGTATCTAAATCTCCTCCTTTCATGCCTGTTGGTCTTAAATCAACAACAACCTCTTAAGGCTCGGGTTTGTGCCGCCTTTAGTAGACGGAGGCCATGCTGGCGTCTCACCCTGTGCTGTGTGCCCTGAGTTATCCTGATAAAGCACAAAGCCCCGAATCTGGTGCCACCAAGCTGCACTGCTACAATCCCTGAGGTTTCTCAGACACTTTTTTTTTTTCTTCTTTTTATGAATTAAAAATGTTGAATAATAATTAAAGCAAAATCACAAATCTGACAAAAAGCATTTTGCAAAGCATTACATGTAAAAACAGAACTCAAAAGCATTGTACTATTTACTAAAAAGCCGTCAAATTTTGTTAGAAGTAATAATAGTAAGCCCTTTTGGTAAATTTCTGCCTGGGATCTAAGTTACTGAATTATTTTAGGCTAAGGAAGTCCATGTTTCTTGATGTTGACCACTGCATCTATGTATTAACTGATAAATGACATCTAAGATTGTGAATACCTTGTGCTAAAGAAGTACAAAGTATTGTAATATTTTTTTAAAAACTGGATGTCTAAACCACCGGCACAAAAAATCTCAACAAATGTTAATACGTTTTTAAATAACATTTGGATATGTTGATTGTAATACCAACAGGAGCACAGTCATGTAGAAAACACATTTTTCAAATTATCTTAAGAAAACGCTGAAGAACAAAAAGTAAAACTGCACATAAAATGAATGACTCAAGATTTGTTTCTAAACTTTACCAGCTTATATTCGCATTTCATACCCACAGGCTATTTCCATTCAACCATCACTATTTTCCACTCATAATCAAACTGCATTTTACAATAACCAACACAAATGTTTTTATTTATTTATTTATTTGGCTAGTTTTTTCAGTAAAGTTTCTTAGATATTTGACATTATTTTAAGACTATTTCAATATAGATCTTAATTCAAGTGAAGTTTTAAAGGGGCAGTATTATGCCAATTTGAAACACAATCAAGTAACCGTGTTAACTTCAGTCGTTATCAAATATTAAAAGAAATTTGACTTTGTAATTTAAAGCCTTGAAATTGGGCCTCTGTCTCTTTAAAAAGTCCTCTTTCTGAAACAGGAAGTCATCACGTCATCGCTCCCTTTAGCAACGTTTTTACCAGCATTTCACTGAGAAGTAGCTCGTATAATGAGCTCAGCAGATGCTCAGTTCCCCCAGGTGTTTGCTAATTGCTGCTGGCTAGTCTGAAGGAGCTGAATTGGTGAGGGCTGCTCTGTGAGGCAGAAGCTCACAAGCTTGGAAACTGCACCTCTGAGGAGGAACTGCATCCCGAAGGTGGTACTAGGTTTTGCACAGTTGACTTCAATTCAATAAAAAAATACTATATTAATCCCAAAGGGAAATTAAATGTAGAATTTCAATTCAATTTAAATTGAATGGTTGCCATGGTAGATTAAAGCGCTGGTGTTGTCTTATTCATCGGATATTTCTTGGTTCTCAAGGATGAGTGGAGTATGAAGTTGTGTCTGGACAGAGGTAAATTACTTTGGATAAACAGCTGAAGTAAAATTTCTGTATTTCATTGTTTAATTGTTGATTCTTAAAATTAAGATTTTGCATAAATATCTTAATTTATGCAAAGTTGCTAGTACTGACTTGCAACTATTTATATTATTTGTAAATAGTTGCTGGTACTGTAGCAGCTATTTATATTATTTATAGTTTTTCATAGCCAGAGCAGAGCTATTGTTGTGCAGCTTATGAGTGACCACCCATTGGTTGATATTATTTATTGGAGTCACATAACTACATTTCTTTCCAGCAGAATATGAGTAGATCTTAGAGGATTGCTTTAAATAATTGATTGTCAAATGCATGGTCAGCAGGTAACTTCCTGCGGCAGACAACTCTGTTTTCCAGAATAATAAAAGCATCACATAGTGAAGCAGCTCAAACAAAAAAAACCCCAAATAAATAATAGTAATAATCTAACTGTATTGTAAACATTTCTAATAGCAGCTAAATGGAAAACGTAAGCAAAGATTTTGAAGGATAAAAAGCTCAATAACTTCATAAACATAAGTAAGATAAGACTTTGAAATTTTTGTGATGTAATTTTTTTGTTAATGTTGTTCCAGCAAAGTTATGAAGCAGATGTTTTTCCATAATCATCACACAAAAGACAATTACAGTAATTGAATCAGCGGGTAATAAGAGTTGGATGGCTTGAAAGATAAACCGTCTTTAACTGAAAACATTTTTCAAGAGATAAAATCCAGCGGTAGCTACAAATTTAATGTACGTCTCAAAACAGAGATCTGAATTTGTAATGACTCCCAGCTTCTTCGCTTGGACTCCTTCTCTGAGCTGTCTTCTGACCGATCATGCTTTCCAAGTGGTTTCAGAACGACGGTTAGCTCCAGATCTTCTGGTAAGCATGTTCCTGGATGCCCTTCTGAGGGAAAATATTTCACTCACACATGGAGACTACAGCATGGAGGAGTGAGAGAGAGAGAGAGAAAAAAAAAACGTTCTGGGTGATTAAATTTTAAAAATTTCCTTTCGAGGCTTGTAACATTAGTCCTTCATCTAATTGAATGTAAGGGCGACTTGGAACGAGACAAGATAATTTCAGATTTTTTTAATGATCATTTAGTCGAAAAGCACACCTGCTGTGTAATACTTAAAATTTTCCTAATGAATTGGACTTCTGCTTCTTCAGTGACCCTCATCTGCTTTCCAACTCTAATTGCACTCCTTTCTTCCCTGATATCAAACAGAACCATCAACCGTCCCCATGTCTTGCTTCCAGCTGCACCTCAGTGAGTGGATTCAAAGCTTTGGACTCCGTCAAAAGGGTTTTTTTTAAATTATGCCACTTTAATGAGCAACTAAAGCCCTTTGGTCAACAGAGGCAAAACCACAACATACAATTGTCCTAATCAGAAATATTGCTTCTTGACTAGATGTAGAGGACACGTTTACTTCAGTACTCAGACTCATAAATGCGTATTTGTTTTGAAGCAATGCCTCACCTTTTCACTTAAGATATATAGCAAGTGAAAAAATAATGAATAATAAGAAAAATAGACCAGGCTTTGTGCGCTTAATAATAGGTTTTGGCATTATGTCCAAGTTTTATATCTTTCAGTGTCTGAAAATATAGTGCTGACTTTTGGCACTTCAGGAAAGAAATGTTTGACTGTTTTAAAAGTGGAAAGAATAAGCTGTCCAGGGTTTACCCCAGAAAACTTGCTAACTTGCTAAGTTTCCTGGGGTGGAAAACTTAGCAAGTTTTCCTCCACTGGACTAAGACAGTCATCTAGCCGGCCGCCATGTTTTTGAGGTAAAAAATGTTTAAAGTTTACAGGAAATTTTTCGGAAGACTGGAAGATTAATACCTAAACACCAACTATGAAAAATGAAAAAAAAAAAAAACTAAGATAAATCAACAATGCTAAGCCTGGTGGGAGCACAAGTAAAGCCTGGTGGCCTGCCAGGCTTATAATACACTGAGGAAAACCCTGCTGTGTACAATTCACCACACCTTGTATAAAAAAAAATAAATAAATGAATCTAAAAGCATCAAATGGCCAAACCTGAACTGGATTATTCTGCTCTGTTTTTAAACCATATGAAGTGTCTGCCCTCCCGCCCGCCCCATCTGCGTAACTGTGTGCTATGTAACTGTGTAATTATCTAGCTAACTGCGAGGTTTCCCTCAGTGTATTATAAGCCTGGCTGGCCACCAGGCTTTACTTGTGCCCCCACCAGGCTTAGAATTGTTAATTTATTTGAGCTTTTTTAAAAAGACTTTATAGTTGGTATTTAGGTATTAATCTTCCAGTTTTCCAATTACCCATAACTATTAAGCGATATTTTCAAATTTCCTGTCAACTATAAACATGTTTTACCTCAAAAACATAGCGGGCAGCTGGATGACTGCCCCAGAGCCCCAAGCACCTGGCTTAGAAAGTTTTGTGGGGGAAACCCTGACCTGTGTGACTATGTATCTAGTCACCTACCTACATAACTGTGGAACTATCAAACTACCTAGCTAGTTATCTGTGTGCCAGACTGCCAGACACCTATAAAGTTTTCTTGAGCCTTTAAATCATAGGTGTTAAACTTCATTCCTGTGGGGGCCAGTGTCCTGCAACTTTTAAGATTGTAGTCCAGGACATTTGAATCAAATGGCTGAATCACCTCCCCAGTATTCAATCAAATTGTATAGGGTTTGCTTGGACCCTAAAAATTTGATTCAGATGTGTTGGGGATGTCTAAATGCAGCAGGACACCGACCCTTGAGGACTGGGGTTCCACACCTGTGCTCTAACTGGTCTCAGTTTGAGAATTTTATTCTAACCTTGGTCCTCAAGGCACACGGCTCTGCATGTTTTTGACGTTAACACATCTGATTTAGATGATTGCAGCTGAGCAAAAACCTGTTAATTAGCCATCAGTTAAAATCAGCAGAAAAAACACTTGTGTCTTGAGGACCAGGGTTGGAAAAACAACATGACAGGAAAGTGTAACCCATAAAAGATCACTGTTAAAGAAAGTGGTTCTTTATAGAGAGCTCCATCCAAGGAAAGTTGAGTGGAAGAAAAAAAATATGGTAGCAAAAGGTGCACCAACAATCGGAATAGCTGTAACCTTGAAACTTGAAGTTTCATTTAAACTAGATTAAAAAAAAAAAAAAAAAATCTAAATTATTTATTACCCTTTTTCAAAAATTGGTGGGGAAAAAAATCTCATTTGCTGGACAATTAGGCACCAAAGACATTATAAGATTTAAGTAAAAAAAAAAAAAAAAGAATAACACAGATTAATGAAACTTTGTCATTACGAACTGCTTAATCAATTGCTGTGTGTTGTATGAAAGTAAAAGAGTGGGAGTCAGGCTTTCTTCTTTCTTTGTGTAAAAGCAACAGAACAAGTTAAATATCTGGCTCACAACAGTGAGCTCAAATTAATTGAATCAGTTGATTAAAACATAATTAAATAATTTATCTGAAAATAATCATTTCTTGAAAAAGAAAACGGTGGAGCTGAAAGTCATAACTCAGATTGCCTGAAAGGAGGTTTGCACCGGAAACCATTAAACCACATCTTTTAATGGCTTGAGCCAGCGAGTCCTGACAGCTGCGCGAACAGGACGTCAATGCACCGCAGTTGCAATTATTAAATGCGACGTGGGAATTTAATGCAATAATGTCGTTTGCTGAAATCATTAATGCCGCGCTGTGTGGACGTTTGGCAGCACAGAACACATTTTTCATGGTGTTTGAACAATCGGCAAAACAAAAAGACATATAATCAATAGAGCTGCTGCCGTTGTGTGTATTTAAGCCACGACTGTTTTCAGAGAACAAAAAAAAAACAACTATTTTTATAAGCATATATTCCAAAACCTACAGGTTAGCTGGACCACAGTGTTGGTTAGGCACGCTCGCTGCTGAGCTCAGATGTCATTATCACCTTCACAAACAGATTTTCTTTCAGTCCCATTATTCCGGGGTGAGACATGAGTACGTGAGGGAGTGAATGTTTTATTACCTAGGATATAATGAATACTGTCTGCATGGCTGGGCACCTTGAGAAATAATTAGTAAAACATTCTTTTTCTTCCCCCCACCCCTGTCTTACAACACTGCGTATAGAGATAATGATAAAATAATCAGAAACACTTTCAAAAGTGGAATCTGACAGCCCTTATGAATGTTGTTTTTTGTTTTAAGGCGGCAGAATCAGTCCCATATGTATGTAATCTGTTTAATACCGACGCCGGCCTATAAAAGGAAGCCGTTTTTTTGACTTTCACATCAAGGAGAAACAAGGTATTTTTGAATAGAATAAATCTAATGCTTATTTCCCCTCCAGATTACGCATCTTTTCCTGTTTTGCCAGACCAATCACCTGTCTTTCATTTCATAATGGCTGCCCATCTGGGTTTCTATGCTCAAAGAAAATTGTTTAGTTTGCACCAGATTTCGAATTTTTTGTGATTCAAAAGAATCTGGATGCTTTTCCACCTTACCCGCTCAAAAGCGAAGTAAAAAAAAGGGCTCCACACTATGTCGGATTTCAAGGTGGAATTGCATCACGACGTTCAAAGTAAAAGACGTCCAAAAGTCCTCGAAGATCTCCGCTAAGGGAAACGCTTTGAATTTTATATTACAAATCAGCAATTGCATCTTTGAGGTGTGGGGGGCAGAAAGTGTTGTCACAGAACGGAGCAGCCTTTTGGGGCGGATTTCGCTCCTGACAGGATAAATGGGACCCCCTGTATGCTGCTGAAATTGGCCTTACAAATATTGACATACCTGTCAGCCTTTCTAATCCATAAAGATGGCTTTCTGAGCCTGTAGGGACAAGATTTTTCTTTTGCCTAACAACATGTCAGCTTCTTCGGAGAAAAGGTAACAGAATGCAGGTAGTGATGGGAGAAATAATTATTTTTTTTTTGCCTATCTATTGCATTACAGGGCCTGTGATGATATCAGCCGGGAGTAAATTGTTCCAGCTATAAACGAGTCGGATGCCATATTGTTACAGGAAGTGTTTGTATATGTAATTGATGCATGTTTAGTGCTACAGAAGGTGGTGAAATTATTTTATCACAAATCTACCAGACACATAATCCCTACCATACAGTAGATGGTGCATCTATAAAGCTGACTAGAGCATACTGAAAGTACAGATGTCATCCCCTTTAGTGTTCATGAATCTGTTAGTCTTTCAATATGATGTGAAGTTCATTTTTCTTTTCTTCCCAAAGCAGTCTACGTCAGCTGTCGGCAAATTACCACACTCCGTATTCTTCCTGGTGACACTTGTGAGAAAACGCCACAGTCAGCTGGCTGTTAAACAATAATTGAATACATTTTTTTTTTTGGAAAATGGTATCTTACGTCTATATAATCACAATACAACACTTCGACCTATTTTGATCTTTTTTCTGGGCCTAAAAATTAACCAAAGTATCAAAAAACCGCAGCTACTGCTATAACTAATAAAAGCTAAACTGAAAATAAAGAATATTTGACTAATAATAACAACTAGCAAACCCACTTAATTGGACAAAAAAAGAATCACGACGAAATAAAACTAAACTATAATGAAAAACTCTTAACTATTATAACTCTGACCAGTTCAAACAACAAAGTAAAACCAAACATTTTTTAGAATATTTTACTTAGAATCATTTCACTCATAATGTGTTTTATTTCCTTTTTAAATGTAGAAAGAAATTAGACAAAAAATTTACGTCTGTGAAAGTGTAATTCTATAGGTTGTTGCAAAGCAGATACAGCAGTTTTTTTTATTTTTTTGTTTTGTTTTTTTACATGAATGATATGGCTCTCTCTCAGTGGTGGGAAGTAACGAAGTACAAGTGCTTCGTTACTGTACTTGAGTGCAATTTTTGTGTATCTGTACTTCAGTAGATTTAATAATGGATACTTTCGACTTTTACTCCACTACATTTTACAGTAAGTATCTGTACTTTCTACTTCACTACATTTCTACAAAACCATCGCGTTACTCGTTACATCCAAGTCGCATTGCGCTTTTTTTTCCGTTAAATTGTAAAGTTCAGGGACTTAACGTGGCGCTGTAAGATCCAAGCAATAACGTGACTTGCTAATTACTTGTGTCTGTTGTCACCCATCGCCTCCTCCTTTCACTCGCACTTGGTGCTCTAAGACATGCTCAGTGGTTTCCTCTGAGCGGGAGAAGATGTCTGTCTAATCGTCAATAATAGAAGTCCGCTACACAAATCATAAGATTTGGTGACATGTAAAATCAGCAGCGCTTCGTCCAACTTTTAGCGTCACTTGGAAGCTTAAAGAAAGGTAAGTTATGTGGACGTGACGTTGGAAAAGCTAGCTGTACAGACACACACATATTGTATCTGCGAAGAGAAAAAGCTGTTACTCATGCGCTGAATTATTGTGTGGAGGTGTTGCCTGAGGTGTCGTATATATGGGATAACGCTGTGACCAAAGTCTGCAGCGTTACACTATACATATCACTATAGGTATAGTGATATGAATGTCATATCACTATACCTATAGTGATATGACATTCAGGAATGATCCGATTCTTCTGGACAGATTTTTACTAAGTCCTGAAGCCTCACTGTGAGCCATTCTTTGTTCTTGTGATGCTCTGCGTACACTGCAGTAGGTATTATTACTTTATTTCATTAAAAAATATATAGATTAAGTGAACTGGCGAATAAATAAAACAAGAACGTAAGAACCCAGAGCATGCTCATTGCTTTTTGATTGTTTTCGTCTCCTGTCATGGTGGCAGACAGGGTGAGAACAGTGACGGTGCTCCTTCTGCTTGGTTACTTCTTGCTTGTTGCTCCTTGGACAGTGTTCATAGTTGAGCGTTGAGGGCATTGTCTTAATTGCTATGTTTAATGGTGCAGATAGTGTTGGTTTCTAACATGGGCAATATGGGTAACCGCCCAGGGCGTTATCTTTTTAGGGATGGCAGGAGACCTCTGCGGATTGTGGCACAGAGATGGAAGCAAAGCAGAATGAAGAAGAGTTTGAACTGATAATGATACTGGTTAAATTTATTTCAGCTCTAAGTATTTAATATCTAGGTGTTTTATGGGAATGTGGATCTTCCAGATCAATTTGAGAAGCAATTTTGATTGGTACACTTAATTTTATTGTGTCATGTAGCGCGAGGTGCTGGTCTTGATCTTCACTTGGTCTCTGGTTAGGTGGTCTTGACTACAACACTGCTACATGGCTCCTTGGTTGCATGTCCTCCCCAAACCACCTTCTTTCCATCCCTTTTCTGTTGGATTTCTTTCAAAATGAATGCCACTAATGGCAAAAAAAGTGAAGTTTATGCTATGTTAGGACAGGAAACGAGATGTTTCCATCCCTGAAATTATGATTCATAGAATCACATATCTAAGTCTAAACTATGTTACAGAGAGTAAACACAATAAAAACATGCTTTATCTATGAATTGTTCATTAAAATGGCACATTACTGATATATTAAAATTAAATTTGATAGGTACACTTAATGATATTGTATTAGCAATTAGGTAATGCATTCAGCAAGTACTTTTACTTTTAATACTTAAGTAATTTTAAAAGCCAGTATTTTTTACTTTTACTTAAGTACAAATGTTAATGTGGTAATTTTATTTGAGTACATTTTTGTCTGTGTATTTGTACTTTTACTTAAGTACAGTTTTTGAGTACTTTCTCCACCACTGCTCTCTCCCCAGGGTGTCTATCCAACCAGAGCAGCTCGAGGAAATAAGTTATCCACTGCATTTGATCATCTTTAACTCAAAACTATGAAGTTCTTGATTTTCAAACTGAACAGAGATGTCGTTTTGCTTTAGACAAACACAAACATTTAGAGATGATGCCTAGATATCTCATAATAATTTATTTCTTTATTACTTTATGCATAGATTACCTGTTGCACATTCCCAGTAATTGTCAAGAAACTTTCCTGATGTTTGTCACGGTCCAACAGGCAGTAAGCCGGTAACATCAGGGAGCGTTGTCAGCGAGATGCATCATAACAAGTCATCTATTCATATTTTCCTTCTTAATAAGCTTTAATCAGTACAGGGGGAGCGCATGCATGTAGTACATATTAATGTACCTGGTGAGCTAAACTCTTTAAAGTCAGGTGTTTATGTACATTTTATGAAATGATCAATAACGTACAACACTATTAATCTAAAATATAATGTGGCATGTCACACATTATATTAGTTCTTCCCTCAATGTGCATTTTAGAAACCAGAATCAGTTTCACTGCAATTAAACTCGGCCTTTGTCTCGAGAGGTGAAAATGACAGATTGCTATGCTTCATATGTGCACATTTAGCAGCCTATCCTCTCATAGCAGAGAATAAAGACAGAGAAGACGACCTGAATATGTGATTCCCATCCTCTCTGCTCGGCAGACATTGATTATGACATGAAAAGGTTTTACAGTGGACTGTCGGACGAGCTGAAATGGAGTCACTGCTGTTACGTTTGAACAGGAAGTACACAGAAGCTGCTCCTAAATAAGAACTGAACAAGTATGTTAAGAAAAGCCTGAGCAAGTAGAAGTGAAGTACCTTTTTATGAACCGAAGGGAAGCCTGTGGAGCACTGAGCATTGCTCACAGTGCTCATATGTACTAAATTGTGGATTGCAAATTGATTCTCAATCATCATTGCAGTTTTAGTCTTTTCTTCTATTTCAAATGTACAAATCAGCAGTCACCTCTGCTCATTAGGGGCCGCTCACATGACTCTCCAGAACACCAGACAATTATTAACAGCAGCCACGGGGCATTTAAATTGGATTTCTATCATTGCAAGAAATGGAGCCTAGGATGCAGACCTGTTGTATTACTGAATTAAGCCAAAGATTGAATTTTTATTATTGCGACTATTATTCATATCGTGTTCTTAGTGGAACAGCTGCAGGTTTGTGAACATTTTCCATCCATCCAGCTCCGGATTTAGAAGGATGGGGCCCCTGGGTTGGTGCCAGTTTTGGTGCCCTCATCCATAGCTAGTCCAATACATCGGCAAGTATGTATTAATGCATGATCTGTTTACTACATGATCTGTTTATAATAATAATAATAATAATAATAATAATAATAATATTAAAAAACATATTAAAATTACTATAACTTCCTATTTTTCTATCTACTGTTGAGCAATGTTTATATTCATAATATTTACATCATGTTCTAATGTTATTCACTCATCAAAAACATACCTGGAGTGTTGCCTTAATTCTTTCATGCATGTTTGAGAAACCCTTTAATCTCCCGTAGCAACCATTCGACTGTACAAAAACACCTGGGTGGACCTAGCCCAGCCTTTGAGACAAAGCTCCTCCTCAGAGATGCAGTTTTTGAGTTTCCGTCACACTAGCTAGCAGCAATTGGCAAACACCTGGTGGAAATGATTTCATTATACAAGAGGCTTCTCAGTAAAATGCTGGTAAAGATGTTAAAGGGTTAACGGAGGAGAGAGATGTTGTGATGACTTCCTGTAGGCGGAGTTTCAGAAAGAGCAGGAGTTTCTTAAAGAGACAGAAGCCCAATTTCAAGGTGTTAAATTACACAGTCAAATTTAGTTGAAATCATATTTGATATAGAGCATTTTAATACGAAATAACTGAAGGGAACATAGTTACTTGATTGAGCTATAAAATGGTACTGTGTGCCTGGAAAACACATAATACTGCCCCTTTACTACAACTCATCTAATATGGGTCTATGAGTTCTGTATAAACAACGTCTGCAAAACAAATTCATAAAAATAAATAAAAATCTTTTGGCCACCCTCCAAAAAAATTGCAGTCCTAGGCTGCTGCCCGTTCAAGCCCAGCATCCATCCTTCCATCTGAACACCAAGTGTTATTCCATTTCATCAGTCTAACAGAAATTTTCACCCTTACATGAAAGAAAGAAATTACCATAGCCTTTAAAAAAAAATTATAGAATCGCTAGAGAAATGCTCGACCATGAAAGAAGAAGCAGCTTCAAAACCTCTGAGCTGAAAAAAAAAAAAATCTAAATCAAAGTTAATAACGTTCAAGGCCATTATGTGTTTAGGGAAAATTTTCCATCTGCTCTCTTGCAGCTTCATGCCTTCACATTTTTTTCGTGAAAAAAATAATAAAAAAAAAATATTTGCAAGACCTCTGAAAAAAAGTGCTGATTTTGTATTCTCCCAACTCTGATGTACCTGCTGCACCACTCTAACTGCATGGCGTCAGCTTTTTGTGCTGAACTCACACTGCTGGAAAGAACAAGAAGAAAAAAAGAAAGTACACAATTCTCCTCCTTTAGATGTATGTGGATGCAAACCACATGTTTCAACTTTAGATCTAAAGTGGGACTTGTTGGCTATGAATTTTTGGGTGCATTCAGATATTTTCTTTGTGTGAACAGTAACCCGACAACCGCATCAAACCGCTCTACTCCCTCGACTCTGCCGCCGAGTCTTCGGAGGGAGATAAGACAGAAAAGTACGAGCTGATGTCGGTGGGTTTATGCGCTGACTGCAAAGGATTTTTCACAAAACTTGTTGATTTTGTTTGACTTTGAATGGGCGCGCTTAAAGTAATGCTAAAATGTTGTAGATTAGCGAGCCATACGAGATTTTACATTTCGACTGAATGTGCCAAAAATGGAAACTAGTAAAATTCTTGTTCCTTTTTATTTCTGAGTTGTTTCTTTTCAGGTTTTCCCTCTGTAACGTCGCTTCAGTGGCCAAGAAAGAAATCGTACAACCATATTTAAGCCTTAAATCCATGGTTTCCAACCAATGGGATTACACAAAAACTACAAACCTAAACCAGTGACCTTAAAATGGCATTCCCCAGCACATTAAAAACACAAATACTAATCCATGTTCAGTATTGCGGCAAATAAATGAGCCGAGCTGGTGAGGCTTAAAGGAACGTCCCACTGAAAATATGCAACACTTAGTTTTCTGTCGCAGAAAACTCATTGGAAGGGGGGGGGGGAGGCACTGTTTTTATTTACTTTTCATTTCAGTTCCACATTGTCAAGGGAGACTATGTTAATCCTCACATTTCTGTTGTCAAGAGTCCATGAAATAGGAAGGAGTTTGGGGGGTTGCTCTGAAGTCTGCTGCAAAGGGTCATCACACGAGAGGTAATCAAGACTTAGTTTTGCATTTCGGGAATCGAGGAAACTCTTAACTCGCTGTTCACACATTGTTACCCTTCGGCGCGAGGAATAATAATAAATAAGACGCTGTATTTACAGAAGGCAGATACAGGCGAACCCGTGGGGAATCGGAGTCATTGTGTTTGCTTCCTGTCCCGTCGTACATTTCAAGTGGCGAACATCTAATTAAGTTTAAAATTGCAGTTGGCGCGCGCACGGTTGCCCTCGTGACCCGGTGCGTCACGGAGAGCGAGCGTCTGGGAAGGCTGAGTGGCAGAGAGAGAACCTCTCACCTACGGGTCGGAGGCCTCTGTCATGTTGAATCCATGTATTTGACACATGCTGACAAAATGCTTAGTGCACTTCCAGTATCAGGAAAGACATCTGACCTGCTCTGTGTCAGAAATGGACTTGCTCCAGCCCTAAAAAGTCTTTTTTTTTTTTTTTTTTTTAAATGTGTGAGTTTCTGTTTGCATTTGCACTTTAGGACACAGGCCAATGCAGAGAACTAACACAGATTAATTAGTTTTGGTAATAATTAATCTCAGTTTGTTGGAGAATTTTTTGCTTGATTTTAGTCATTTGAATAGGAAGAAGTGCTTAAAACTAATGAAATATTGTTTCTAATACCTTTTGCAATTTGTGATAGTAGCAGTAAAGAAATAAGCAAGGGAACTTTAATTGCAGTAACATGGGCCAATGCAAAAAAACATTAAAAAAATAAATATATACAAGCTTTAATTTGAAAATTGTTAACTATTTGATTGGTCAACTGGTTCTATTTTGGTTTTGCATTATTTTGGATCATTATCCTGCTTAGACATCAAAGTTTTTCCCAGCAATGGACGACCTACTTTTCAATAAAACATTTTGAGATTTGAAAAGTTTGGAACATGTTGAGCCTGTTTTGGCTCAACATGTTTAGAGCCTGTGCAACTCGCGAGTGGCACTTTGCACTTTCCACAAGAGCTCTTAATAACTTTGGCAATAAAAAAAATAGAAAATAAAAGAACCAGTTAATATTTTTAATATGCATTAGGGCTGTTGTAAACCAATATTTTAGTAATTGAGTAATCTATCAATTATTCTTACGATTAATTGAATAATCGGATAAAAAATTATATAAAAATAAAAATATCGCATATCAACATCAGTAAAAAATTTTTACAGTTGAACTTCCCTAACTACAACTTCTCTGTAGTTTAGAAAATTAACTTGTAACAATAATAGCTCACTTTCCAAGTTAACTTGAAGAAAAGTTATAAAAAAATCAGAAATTATAAATGATTCAATAATAAAGAGGCAGACTCACAAATACGCTTATAAAAAATGTCTATACTCCAGCTTTCTGTTTAAGTTTTCATCTTCAGTCAGTTTAATAGATGAACTCTCACCTTGCCCAGACATTTATAGCGTTTGTGTTCATGTTAGCGACGGGATTTGACACCGTCACACACAGAAACATCTACCAGGTAAGTGCTGCCACAATGCGCTCCGCCACCCATTTGTTGAGACCGGGATGATTTGAAATTAATTTTCCGGTTCGTCCGTAAGGCTACACTTATGTTAATTACCTAATGCGCAGCCGCCCACAGTGTTCAGTCTATCCGCTCACCTGTACAAATACACCTGCAGCGTTCTGACCCGCTGTTCGCTCTGAACACCGGCCACCAGGCAGCAGCTCTGGGAGGAGAAAAGTCTACCGTACTACAGGCATCGTGCCAGTCATTTTGAGGATGCTTATTGGTCCCTCAAAAAACGACAAAGACCCAGACATTATCATCAATCAATAAAATCCTCCCAGGCCGAACTTGAGAACTGGACATTATGCCGCTAACACTTAGCTTTCGTCAATAACTCAGACAGAAATGAGAGCTCTGCACAACGCAGGTAACAACCCGGACGGAACACGGTGCATTAAATAATAAAATATAACTTGACGAAGCTTCGAGGCAGATAAATTTTCCTCGAGAAATTTTAATAATCGAGGTACTCGAATCACTTGAGGATTCGTTTCAGCCCTAATATGCTAATAAAGCAGGCTTTTGCCTTTTGCCTGCAATATTTGCATTGAATTTCCACAAAGAATGACTCTAAAAGTACCAGTAACATGCTTTTAGATCTGTTTTCCTTTTTAAAAAATGTTTTATTACAATTAGATTTCTTTTCTCTATTTTTAAAATATTAATAAATCATTTTTTATTTTTGTGTCAAAATAAAATTTTTTGACACAACTGAGTATGAGTGTGTTAGCTTATGTACATCACACATACAAAAAATTAATTGGTTGGTTTACTTGGCTGCTTTTTCCATTAGCTACATGTGACTGTGCGATAAAGCTAGCTTTACTTTTGTTCATTTGCCGGCGAGCGCTTCTTTGGTAAGCTAAAGCTAACTGTGCGGTGAAGCTAGCTAAAAATGAGCAAACTGTTTTAAACAGTTATCTCTTTGACCTGTTTCCCACAAAAGAGTGGTGTCATTGTGCCCTCTGATAATGTCCTTGCAGGCGTCCCTGACCTCACACACACACTTCCTCAGTCTCTTCCGCTTTCGCTCTTAATGTTACTTTGATCTCGCTCTTGTGCCGTCCTCTTCATCACACAGCTGGCCAGCCTTTCGAAACCCATTGGTAAGAAGAATATTAGCCGCACTGCACTGTTTAAAGCAGTGCGGCTAATATTCTTTGTAATAGTCCACAAATTATGGCAAGCAGCTAATGACTAATTCTCCAAATTCTTGAGAAAACGATTTAGCAACACCTCATATGCTAAACCCCCCCCCAAACCTCACACATGACTACATAAGCACCCCTCTTCTACAAACTGACAGTTTTTTTGAATGCTTTGGTCAGCTTGTCTGCAGTGAAGAAAAATTGTAGTAAATTTGAGGTTCAACACTTCCAATATGTCCTCATGTTTGTAGTCAGGCATGTGCGTGACAAAAACTGTGTGGCTGCTCCATGATAAACGCTGAGTCATGTCCAGCGAGCATTAAAGCAGATCAAAGACTCTCTGGGAGGACGCGGTTAAAGACTGCATGTGCGTCACAGCACGTTAGCGCCAAACAGACGCTCCTGTCCAAATATTGGCCTTTTTTTCCCCTCCATAGTGCAAATTAAAGGCATCGTTTCTTCTCCTCATGACGTGAAAGTTTCGAGCTAAATTACTTCAATGACAAACCGAGGACTCCCCCAGAAGAAGGTTGGACACAGAGCAAATGTTTTTTCTTTTTTCTTTTTAAATCCGACATCTTTAAGTGTGCGGAGTTTGGAATTGCAATTTGGAGACATTATTAATTAGCCTTAAAGTGCAACCAGAGTTCCCCTGATTGGTTTACACGCTGCTTACCCATGAGAGAAAACAGACCTCGTGTTTTGAAGGAATGTCTGCAATTTTTCAGTTTTTTTTTTTTTTTTTTTTCTTTTTGGTTTATAAATTCATGACTTTGCAGCCACTCCAAATGATTTCAAGCTCTTTGATCTCAAACTCCCTGTAAGGAGAAAAATCTTGAAAGGCTGCATCTCCTGCACATGCCGAACGACGGAGGTAATATTTCTGCATGTAACAACTTTTATTCCAGGTTCCAGTCGTCGCCTCCCCCGAGGTTTAAAGCGATGGAGAAGAGTTGCGGGAAAGTTGATGAGGAGATGTGGAAACTCTTTAAGTCTTTGTGCTGGAACAACTTTGCCAACTAAGAAAGTTGAGAGGGATTTATAAACCATATCCCCCCCCCCCTCCACACCCGTCCCCTCTGTTAACATCTTATTTTTAGCTGTGAGGAGAGATTGGCATGCTGACATGAGGAGTGTTACACCACCAGTCCCCTGTGATGGAGTGGCACTCAGAGAGCTGCCTCACCGTTCCTGTCAGAGCTGTGGGGATGTGATTTGGAGGCTTGATTTTCTAACACACACTTTGGGGGAAACGGTAAAGGACTCTGCTGGGTACATTTTTTTTTTTTTTTATTTAGTTTTTTTTTTTTACATTTATAGTACATCCTGCAGACTTTATTGCACAGGATAGCAAGCATTATTTCTGCCTGTGCAGTTGAGCTAAAGCAAAATTAAATCCTCAGTGCAACTCATTTTCTTCGTAGCCTGTTTTTTTTTTTTTTTATCAATATTGTAACTAATATTTCCTACATGAGTTTCCCTGGTAATTTCTAATTCAGCCTCACATGGATACACTTTTGTAGAAAAGGCCAACTTCATGGAGTCACTAATCTGCAGCAGTGTTTCTTACTTTGAGGCAAATAATGCGGCTGTCAATATTGTGTCGGGTGTTTTCGAGTCAAGTTGACAGTAGGTTTCATTTCAACATTTTAGGCAAAGCATTTTAAAAGGCTTTACATTATTAGAAGGAAAATAAAGCAAAAATCTAAAACTTTTCTGGCACAACTTCACCGACTCCCAAACTGCATAGAAAGGATTAAAAACCTGCTGAGGTGAGGAATCCAGCAGCACCTGAAGAGCAAAGAAACAACTTTATTTGTCGACCAATGTGCTTTGGCTTGTGGCCTGACCCTGACGAAGGTCACAGGTCGGAACACCTTGGTCTTCGATTAAGTTGTTTTTTAGCACTGCAAGTGTTGTTGGTTTCTTCATCTCAAGGAAAATACAGCCGCAAACAAGCAAAAGCATGACTTTGCAGTGGAAAAGAAAGGAAAACCACACTACGCCTCATGATATAGTTCTTAATCGAAAACAACTCTAAGCAGATGAGTTTTTAAACCTTGATTTAAAGGAACTGAGTGTTTCAGCATTTTGTAGTTTTCTGGAAGTTTGATCCCGATTGCCGCTTCTCCTGATTTGGTTCTGGGAATGCAGAGTCGACTAGAACCAAAAAACCCTCTGTGGTCTGGAAGATTTGATACAGCTGAATTAATCGGTTTAACAAAAGGTAAACAGACGGACAAAACTTTCAAATTCACACACACAAAAAATCATTTTATTTAAAAGTAAAACATTTGTGGAGGAAGGGCAAGAAGATAAATGTCAAGAAGAAATTCACATTCATTAAGGAGCAAAAAAACTAAAAAATAAACTGGTTTCACCTCGATGAGAGACTTTGTAAGCTTAAAAATGGACTATTTTGGCAGCAAAGAACAGTAGAAATGGAACATTACACACAGAGGTTCAAATCAACATCAGCATCTTTATGCAGAAAAATACCGAAATGCATCCTTTCACTTAGCAGAGCAGATTAATGTTCCCTTCTTCAGCTGACTCAAATCCTTTTTCACGTTTTTCGTGGCTCCACATGTATAGAAAAGGATGACGGCACTCATCTCTGAACAGCCTTTGGGAGACTGGAGGTTGAAAGTCCTCCGCTGATGGGGACTGTCAGACATGTCACCTTCCTACTAAGGTAAAAAAAAAAGTTATTGAATGGATAGGCACAACTTTGCTTTATGGGAATGTCAATCCTGCCATAAGATTAACCCTCGTCTTGTTAGCCTTCCAAACGACGCCTGCGGCAGCCAAGTTAACAAAGGGAGTGTTTATGTGATCTAAGGCGTTGATCAAAACTCCTTCTTCCCCGTCGGATGTCGGTGTTAGAAATTTCTGTCACACGTGTGATCCTGTATCCCCGACGTACAGTGATAGACGGTAGCTGTGAAACCGAGGTGAAATTAACATGCGTCTCGCCGGTTCAATTCCTGCTGCGAGCCGCTCTTTTCAGCACTTAACTCAGATGACTTGGAATGCACACAACCAAATAAAACCAGAGACTGATTTTCTTGCCACAAAATCAATGTGGATCTGAAAGGAGGCGGCGAGCGCCGAGATAGTGCTAACACAGCGATGTCTTTCTTACTTTTTGCCATTATCTTGCTTCTCTCTGCAAACGGAAAGTGGTACAAGCAGGCTAATAGTATTGAAGTACTGTCTGGTGGATGTTAATTATCTGTTACAGCAATTAGAATCACAGGCAAGTATTTTGTGCAGCTCCCCTTGTTGATTTTGTTAAACATGGAAGCATTGAAGGAAGAGCACATCAATTTGTTTGTAGGTGCAACATTTGATTAGTGTCTAGAAATGTTAATTCATGGTGACACAGTTGTTAGCAATAGTGCCTTGCAGCAAGAAGAAGATAACACTGCGACACTACATCCTTATGGAACATGGTGATGGTAATATGATGCTTGGGGATGATTCACATGAAACAAATCATCTGAAGGGTAAAACCCTGGACCATTGTTTTACTGTCCAGGCGTCTTTTGAATTTGTTCAAACTTAGCTTAGCCAAAGTGTTACTGAATCTGCTAATCAACATGGAGGCTAGCTACAACTTAACTTTTATAAGATTTCATTTTAAAAAATCCAGATGGAAGAAATTTTGGAACTATGCTGTGCTGTGGTTCTCCTTCTGGGTAGGGCAAGCAATGGCAAGGCATAGAAATTCAATTAGGTGAGGCTACGTTTTCTTGCTAGTTTTTAGAGTACTTTGTTGTATTTGTCTAAGTGATTTTTATTGGTACAAATTTATGCGGTTAAGCCTGATTGCCAAGTTACAATACGGAGTCAAAGTTGAAAACATAATGCAAAGTTGCGTCTACACGGCAACCGAGGTCGTCAGTGGCGGCTTTACCTAGTTTAACTAATCGGTGACCAAAAAACACTTGTTTTACTTTATTGTTAGAACTTGACATTATCAATACTACTGTGAATAAACATAAGACTTACCTGTTTCAGTTTGTTTCTGCTGAGGCATAGATTCCACCTATCACACGGTGGAATTATTTTCCTACGCAGATCAAGTGAGTGAGCAGCGGTCTGTACTTTTGACAACTTTAATCCGCCTGCCGCTTTAAGAGGAGGAATTTGCTGAGAAAGATGCACTGTTTTGTCATTTTTTTGGATAAGTTGTTGAAATAGTCACAGCTTGATACATGTAGAAAAGAAATGTCAATGTTGTGGTGCTGACTGTCCACTATTAACTGCTAAAATAATAGTATTAAAAATGGCAGGTTCCTCTGTTTCCAATCATCCTGAGCTGAGGCTATTTTTGCAAGAAGAATGGGCTGTAGTCTTAAGATGGAAGCTGGAGGACGCGTTTTACCCGAATGGCTTGTTGTAAATGCACAACAAGCCACAAGGGGTCGTCTGAGGGGGACGAAGTATAAATTCTCGTCACATTTTCTCACATTGTCGAGTTCCTGCTTCTGGGGTTTCCATACACCTTTCACTGTGCTTCTACTTCTGCATACTTTGTGCTAATTTCACCATTCAACTTTTATACTATTCAGCTTGTTCCACTAATGCCGGCTATATCTTTTGGTATTCATAACCTTCATTCTTTTTATAATATTCGGCTTTTTGTGAATTTTTCAGCCCCATTGAAATGAATGGAACAGCTCCCTCCTGTGGGAGAATTGAGAATTACAATATGAAATGTAATTTGTGATGGTCCAGTTCCTGCCAAATTAATGGTAATGAGTCAACCAGTTTCAGAGCTGCGAGGGAGGAAATAAGGCAGGGGCCGTTTTGCGATCATTAGTGTTTTAATTAGTTTTAGCTTATTAGCTTATTTTACCTTATAAATTGTTGTGACCTTTGAATTTAGCTTTGTAAGCACAGTTCTGCACCAATTTCTAATACTGGTTGGGTGGGATTTTTGCATTTTCACCAAAAGCATTCAGCATACAGCATTCGCACTGCATTTTCGCAGGAAATGCAAATGTTCTAGTTTGTATTATGCACACTGTAAGGGGCACACTGTTAGTATCCCAATAAAGCTAATTTCATGGACACTTCTGATTGTAACATGACAAAATGTGACACAGTTTGACCATCAACACTTTGTGAGAAATAGTCACCTTAAGGATAAGGACCTTGCCAACTACATCGGATTCCACAAACATTTAATACCAAACAGTTTAATGCCCATTTTAATGCTCGTTCCTGCTTAGATGACATTGTTTCCCGAAAAAAAAAGAAGAGAAGATTACACTTAACATATACACAAGTAAATCCTGCCTGTTGTATCTTGATATCACCACAGATGGTTGCCTTGCAATTTTGCTGACAGCGCTCTCGCTGGTGTCTTTCATCTTCTCGTCTGAAACCCGACTACCGAGTTTCCCAAGCAGATCTGAAAGGTGAAGTTGAACAGATGTCGAATGTCTGGCCTGTCCGTCTGAGAGCGAGTGAAAACATTCGAGTTTATGTCTGAATGGGACAAAGGACTGAGTGACAAGATTTTCCCCTGGCATACCTGATCCCGCGTTGCCCTAGCGATCGTGATGCGCCGAAGGTCAGGAGCAGAAGGTCAAGAGTGGTTCCTCATCTCAGCTTTTCACAATGGCATTATAACAGACTCCCGGAATCTCTTTGGACATTAGAAAAAGGGCATTTTCAAATTTTAATTCAAAACATTTTTTTTTCCCCAACAGCTTGGCAATCCTCTTTCTTATGTAGGCTAAAGTCCAGCATTACATGGAAAGACTAAAGTCCTGGTTGAAATGTCTGCAGGGTTTTATTAAAAATCTGATGGCTGTTTTTGACTTGAATCATGTTTATGCTTTGCTCGAAGCTCAGGAAGACTTGTACACGCGTGGTGGTTTAAATTACCAGCTGAAATGGGATTTTTGAACATTAATAATTAATCGTTTAATTATTCTTGACCTGTCCACAACACTTGTGTGAATAATAATAATAAAAAAACCCGATAAGCTCCAAAGTAGAACAAACTATTAGAGGTTGCTGAAGATTGGCACTTGGCTGCGGTTTTCGAGTTCATCGACAGGTTTTATTTTTTTTTTCTGTAAACACAGCTGGCTCCTAGTACACGCGTGGGCGGCACGAACCTACTTGAAAGCCGTACAAACGCACAAATACCCCCGCGACGCTGGGGGATGTGTGAGTGTGTCCGTCCCGCAGAAATGTAGCAACACTTTCGGGCGTATATTTATGCTATTAATGTCATGTTCCGGCTGATCTGTGTTTATTTGTGCAAGACTAGCTTGCACTTAGCTTCCTGATGAGAGACGCAGAGTTAAACGAGGGGTACGTGGTGTGCGTACGGAGTCTTTTGTAGACGTGTGATGTGGGAAAAGCAGCAGAAAAGCTTCTTCTCTGCATGACTCCTGCATGTCTTGCGTGGTAATGATGCTCAGCTGATGGACAGGAGGGCGTTTGATGTTTTTATCTCTGGAATGTGTCCATATTCAGCTGCTACGGATAAAGCATTCCATGCTCCGCTTCTGTTCTTTATTTTTTTATCTCTCTTTTTTTGTTTGTTTTTTATAATCAGTCTTTTTCTGATTTCATCCCTGTTTATGATTAATACCCACCTCAAAGACTTTGATTCGGGAGTGTCGACAGAAGGTGTGCAAAACATTACATTATCGGGTTCATTATAGAAAAAGAAAAAGAGGAAAAAAACAAGTCCTTGATACAGAATAGAAGAGCGCCCAAACCATTCTCTTGCTTTTTACTCTCTACTTTTTTTCCCCTCTTTTTTTGCACTTAAACAGATTGGGCGATATCAAGGGAACTCGGGCAGCTCTGTAACTGGCTCGCCTCAAGGTGAGTGACAAAATCACTACGGCATCAGCATATTTCATTCTTTTTGTACCCAGAGCTAAGAGAGCCAGAGAGCCACTTTGTCAGTAGATCAGAAGGGAGTTTTATTCAAATTAAAAAAAAAAAAAAAGAAAAAAACTGGATATATCTGGGCACTGACACTTAACAGAGGGACTGGCAGGGGAAAGGGAAAAAATAGAACCTCTTTTGCTCATGGGAAGCGGCAGAGTGTTGTTGCCGTGGACGAAACCAGAAGATTGGGAGCTGAATTTAATTGATATGACATAAACATTTGTATTTTTATTCTAGAAGTAGCACCAGAATATCAACCTTTTTAAGCTGGAGGTATTTCAGTGTAGGTTTGAGGGCGTCGGGTCATGATAATCCCAAGTGGGTGAGTAGAAGAGGACTTGGTTGGTACTTATTTTATCATGAAGCGTCTCGTTTTAAGGCCTGGAAAGATATTTTTATATAAAAGGTAAAAAAAATTTCTCAAACCAAGAATGTACTCCCAATTGGCACCCTGGGGAAGATGGGCTAGAAGCCATTTAAATGATTTCATTAATTGTTGAGATAGCATCATCTTTCTCTGCACCAAAGGCTGCAGTTGTCAAACAGCGAGCCTTATGTTATTTTTTTGCCATCCTAACTACTGTTCAGTGAGAAGAAAGTAGATTCATCATCCTATTCTGTTTATTAGTTGATTTTCTTGGCTGTATTAACTTTTTTTTATAGTATTTATTGCATGTTATTGATTTTACATAATAAGTAAAATCAATTTATCTGAGCTTCATGTGACTTTATAATGTTATTCCTTGATCTAAACCATACCTGGAATGTTGCCTTGATTCTTTCATGCATGTTTGAGGAGTGCTTGAATCACCCATGGCAACCATTAGGGGGTGCCTAAACGCGTGCCCTCACAAAGCTCCGCCTATTTCCATGAAGCTGCTCCTTGGAGCTGGAGTCCGCAATAGAACTCCCAGATTAAGCAATAGAGCTTAAACTGACGCGGTCCATCGTGGGTGCACACGAACTAATTTCACCTCTAATCTCCTAAAACTCTTTCATAAACAGCTTGGGATCTCACCCATCAGAACAACGCCTTACCATCCGCAAACTGATGGTCTGGCCGACAAACAGACACTGAAGACGATGCTGCAAAAGTTTGTGAATGACACTGGCAGAGATTGGGACCGCTGGTTACCATTCCTTCTACTCGCCTATCATGAGGTGCTGCAAGCATCAACTGGGTTCTCCCCATTTGAAGTACTGTATGGGTGGGATGTTCAGGGACCACTAGACCTGCTGAGGAAAAGACCTGCTTTTCCTCAGCTGCATCCTAGCTGAGGAAAAGCTGGGATGCATCAGAGATCTCATCCAGTGCCAAAGATGTGGTCCAGTACGTGCTGCAGATGAGAGGTCGGCTTGCTGAGTACCAGGAAGAAGCTGAGAAGAACCTGCTGCGGGCCCAGCAGAAGCAAAAGAGGTGGTATAACCAGCAGGCATGGCAAAGGGTCTTATGTACTGGACAGAAGGTGTTGCTTCTCCTCCCTTCATCCACCAGCAAACTTTTGGCAAAGTGGCAAGGGCCCTATACCATCAGCCGATAGCTAGGACCCACCACCTATGAAGTCTACCATCCTGACAAAAAGAAAGCTACACAGGCGTACCATGTGAACTTGTTGAAGGAATATAAAGAACCATCATGTCTAGCTCCAGAAACATCATGTCTGGTGAGGCCAGTGGAGGAGGAAGAAGAGGTTCTTGGCATTGAAGTGATGGCTGAGCAATCAAGCCCCAATCTCAGTCACTTGACCTCACACCAAGTCTCACAATTTCAGCAGATCTTCCAGAGACTGGAGGATCAGGACTGACAATGAACATATACAAGTTTGGGCACAACAGGAGACCAGATACCTGGGTTACCAGCTGGGGAGAGGAGATGTGCAACCACAGATGAACAAAGTTGAAGAGATCCCAAATGCCCTCAACCCCGAACCAAGAAGGAAGTGCGATCATTTCTGGGACTAGCTTGTTGGTATAGAAGGTTTGTGCCTCATTTTGCTACACTTGCTTCTCCACTCACCACTTTGACAGCTAAAGACCAAAAGAATCCTGTTGTGTGGACTAAGTAGTGTGAAGATTCCTTTAACACTCTGAAAGCTCATCTATGTTCATATCCTGTCCTCTGAAGTTCTGATTTCAGTAGGAGATTCCTGGTCCAGGTAGATGCATCCACAGTGGGTCTAGGAGTTGTCCTGGCTCAAGGAGATCCTGGGGAGGAGTAACCCATACTCTATCTGAGCCGCAAGTTGTTACCACGGGAGGAGAGGTATTCTGTGGTTGAAAAGGAAGGCCTGGCCATTAAATGGGTTTTGGAAAGTCTCAAGTATTACCTGCTGGGCAGAGAATTTGATTTGGAGACAGACCATCGTGCCCTGACCTGGATCAACACCATAAAAGACAGTAACCATCGTCTGACTATGTGGTATTTGTCCTTGCAACCTTACACATTTACCATCTGTCAAAGGAGTGGCAGACTTAATAAAGTGGCAGACTTTCTTTCTAGGTTGCCGAATTTTGCCAACCTTGGAGAGGAGAGGGGTGGTGTGACGGAGGAGCCGTCACGAGCCGGGAATTAGTTATGAGACCGTGTCAGCATGCCAGCACACCCGCACACACATACACACGAGCATACACAATCGCTAACTTACTTATTTTGTTGCAGCTTAAACTGACGCGGTTCGTTGTGGGTTCACACGCGGTGTTCCTGCTTCAGTTGACATGTCCATCCTAACCTGTTGTTTTCAGCTTCAAACATTTCCCCTGTTCTGTTTTCAAGCAGGATTGTTTCCGGTTTGTGGCGCCGGAGGGAGTCACATGATGACGTAGTGATGTCATCGGAGCGTACAGAGTGTTTTCTAGTAAATTGAGTATTGTATTTTTGATTACAAGTTTATTTATTTTTTCTCTTATTATTATTTTGTATACTTTAATAGTTTATTTGAGTTAGAAGTAATTGCTTAGTTATTTTTTTGCTGTTGTTTTGCTTGTTTGGTCTTTCTGTGGGCGGAGCCTGTGGCTTTAAAAGCAGGGCTCTGTGCCAAGGGGAGTCAGTCTGTGGCTGACAAGAACACTCCTGAGAAGTAACACTGAAGGTGATGGACTCTTGCATTGAAGGTACTGCTGTTTGATGTGTTTTTCAGCCTCATAGTGTCATTTTATAGGACAATCAAACGGCTGCTTTACCTTCAGTTGTTATAAAAATGCTGTCTAAATCAAACATGGCATTACAAAAACGTGATGTAAAGTTGAAAAAAATCGATTTTACATAATACGGCCCCTTTAAGACACCGGCCCACCTCATTTGCATAATAAGGCAGAAATGCATAAGGTAAACTAAAAATCTAAATATGTTTCTACTTTTGATTTTAATTGCATCAGTTTCGGTCCTCCAAATGTTTACAGACAGATGACGAACCCCTCCTTCATAAACCAGCCTAAACGTTGTAGCTGCGTGGCATCAAGGAACACTCCACTCTGACTTTCAGTCATTCTCCCTTGTATTTCATTTGACTAGAGGTCAAGAAGCAGAGGATTAGTGAGCCTGTAATGCATGCAGGTGCTGGTGTGGCCTCGAGCCGCTCAAGCTCGTCACTTCAGCATGCGGGCTGGCTGCTTTTGAAGAACTGGAGCACAACACTGCTCAGGGGGGGATTTTTCAGCCAAACAAATAGACAAAATAAAAGAGCTACTATAAGAAAAGCAATTTTTATTTTTATTTTTTTGGTGAAAGAGGTGCTATAAGCTTTGCGATGGAGCGTGGAGAGAGGGACTCGGTAGGAACGAAGCGGTGGTGGAGAAAAGTCACACTAGGTGCAAGTGTTGTGGCGTTCTGTGGCGCTCCGGCTCTTAATTATTGTGTCCCTCGGCGTGCCGTCTCTCTTCCTTTCTCACCCCCACTTTCTTCATCTCTTTTTCAATGTTCTAATTGCGTGGTTTTAATTAAAGCCACACAGCGATGGCGGCGAGTCTATTAAAAAGCAAAGAAATGGGCACAGATAGTCAAAGGTTGCATTACGAATGGGTGGGTACTTGCGGCGCAGCGTTTTTGGTCGGGGAATTGTGGTCCCACAAAACGTTTAAAAAAAACAACAGCATTTTTCCCATATAAATAAGTGATATGAATTTTTTTCACTTTGAGACGGGCTTAGTATGATAATGAGGGATCTATGTTCATACGTTTGTGTAGGAGTCATCTGTCTTTGAAAAGTTTGCTAGAGTGCTGTATTGCATTTACTAATAATGTGTTCGTTCTTTATCAGTTTGTTTCCTCTCCGTTTCATTGCATAGAGACAGCATTTGATTATGTTTTATTTGTGTTTAATTTCTTTCCACATGAATTCAGATATATTTTTTTCTCTTTCCAACTGCTCTGTTACAGACAGACTGTAGTCTCTCTCCCTCTGCCAATGTTCTACTCAGCTTTTTTTTTTATGGTACCAGTTTCACTTCATTGAGCCTTTTAATTAAAGTACATCAGCAATTTCACTATTTTATACAATTTCTCTCACCAGCTGTTATACAAAAAACCTTTCAGCGGATTTAGGCCTGACAAGAAATATATATGAACAACAAAAACTGCTTGTTAGATTTTCTTTGAATTGGAAAGATTAGAAGTACATCTATTTCTCTGGACTGCCTTTTGTAATAAGTCTGGTAACTGAGATTGAAAGAGTGACTGTGGGAGTACGTTCTCCCTGACTAGGTTCTTTCTACAAGTTTTAACTTCTATGTTGTTTTTCACAAATTTGTGGGTGTTTAGCAACATGAACAACTTATTATGGGTTGCCAATTTGTCACAAAGCTATCATACAAAGCCACATATAATCATTTACGCACAATTAAATGAAGTTACTAAAGACATGTTGTGGTGTGACATCACACGTGCAAGATCCTGTCTCCTAGCTCTTTCCTGGAGGACAGAAAGCTGCTCACCGAAGACGACTAGGTTTTAGATGTCAAGTTGTCAACATAACGTGCAAAATTTTACATTTATGCATGATACCTAAAAGAAAAAGGGATGTAGTCGCTAATTGTCAACACTACAACAACTAGATTACAAGGTCAAGTAAATGATTTAGCTAAAAATAAAATAGCAAGGAAGAGGGAAGTAGGTTAGTTATGCTAGCTTGACTTTGACAAACAAACATGTAGATATGCTGTGGAATTTGGTGTGTTTTGGTTCAGTTAAGAAGAATAAAAAAGGCGACCCACACACCAGCTCTGACAGATCAATAGAGCAAAGGTTTAAATTAGCTAATCTACCACAGTGATCAGTTATTGATAATCACAAAATAATCATCAATCCTGAAAACATAAAACTGCAATGGACTGAATGTTCTGTCCTACGCAAAGTTAAAGTTAAAATTCTGTAAGACAAAAAAGCAAAACAGTGGCAGGACCAAAATCTCCATAAATTTTCAAGTCCACGGTTTCCAAGTTGAACATTAATACTGAAGTACTGAAATTACCTCCCTTTAGAAGCCTGCAAACTTTAAAACACAAAAGTTGAACCTGAATAAAAGGGCAAAAGAGAATTTATTCATGAGCTGGGCTTTGGTGGTGGGCTTTTATAAAGAAATAATTTGAATTCTAAATGTAGAGTTGAACCAATAAATTTACATACAATGTATAACAAGGCCGACAAACCTTAAATCAGATGAAAACTTCCTGATTTAGGTCAATTGGGATTACCAAAGTCACTTCTACTTGCTAATATCCCTAAGAATGAGATTTTTTTTTCTTCAAATTCAATACTTAAAATAATTCTTTTTAATTTTCTGTATGACTGTGTTACAATAGGTTGCTTTGACCCATCCCCCCTTGATAGAACTTACACCGGTTTTGGAAAAAGTCATTATCCCACATTATTATAGTTTTGTGTTTTTCTTATCTACTAATCAACTGCAGTTTCTTCATTATATTATTCAATTATCACTCATTCTTTCCTTTAATCTTATATTTCCATATATAACAAGGCATTTTGTAGAGAATGTGGTAGTATGCTAATGGGTACTGACCCATTTTCTCAAATCATCAGCTTATTAATTTAACCAGATGAATCTAGGATGTCACACTGACTACCTGCTTTTGGATTATTTTCTGTCCTGTGATCATAATTTCAAAGGGATTTAGAATTTAAATATAAAACTGCATTGAAGGGCCATTAAGGGTGTTTACACACCTGTTAGTCTGCTAGACTCAGTTTGACTGGGTACCAAAGTTGCACCATTTGTTACATTTTCACTTTGCGTGGTTATTTCATACTGAACTTTATCAAACAATCCACACTAGTTAAAAAACCTGATCACCCCTTCGGTTGCGGTGGCGCTGCACCAAAGAACTGCTCTAGGAAGCGACAGAAAAACCTCTGAAGAAGACATTCGCTCAACTTCCTTGTTCACAAAATGTAAACAAAAATGGAGTCGCTTCAGATTTCAGCCTAGGATTTTTCTCTTGTCTTCGGTAAAATATTGCAAGCCTCCGCTGTAGTCCACTTCTTGTTTTTGGGACCGTCTCCAGTCTGCTTGCATCCACATATGCATTTGAACTGCACCAGAGACCTAGGTTTTTAGGAGGACTAGAGTTCGCTTTTTTGGTTTAGTAAGCTTGTGCAGTCATACTTCCTCAAATGAACCAAACTTTCGAGGCAAATGAACTGGTTTGATTTCAGTTGAGTAAGCAGGGCTGGTGAAATGCACCATAATATTCAAGACAATGGTCCAGAAAATCTGCATATTCCATGTGATATTCTTAATTGTTATAACTTAAAGACCACTTTGATGAAAGAACGGCTTTCTCCTAGTTTCCTGTTGGTCTTTATTTTAGTTAGTTTTTTTTCCCCAGTGGTTACTGAAAAATTCTAATATTTACTCTTTGTATTGTTGGACAGTCTTTTAGATGTGTAGGAAGAGGAGGTCTAGTTAATGAAAGCAGGAATAGTTCAGCCGGTAGCATCTAATCAGAGACACGTAGCAAAGTAGTGCACAGACGAACTGAGTGAGAGCAAACCCTAAAAAAAAATGCTGACAGAATATATCTTTGCTTAAAATAGATTCAAGGGAACGTTTTTTTTTCTGGTGCCAAACGCAGCAAGAATAAACAGACATGCATACTGCAATGGTAGACATAAGAAGATATAGATTTTAATATCTTTATAAACATTTTTGTGCTGTTTTCAATGATAACTTACTGAACAGTTTATCCATGGTAAAGAAAAAAAAAGATGAATAGCCATACAGCAAGAACGGGAAAGAAAGGGATGAGGAACGATTCAAAACCACGGCTCTAAAAATAGAAACATGAAAAATAAAGAAGTCAACAGAACAACTCAAACGCTCCCCTTGACGGGAGGAGCCAGAAAACCCTGTTATCGTCGGTGTCACTGATACTGTTTTTCTCGTAGTAATACAGTAAAATGATTATTATCAGCACTGTGAGATGTCCTCTCGTCTCCGTCGTTACTGATACAGTTCACGCCGTTGATACAAATACTTTTATTTGAACTTGCGACATATTTCGAGGGAGGCACGAAAGCTCCAGAGGTACAGCAAGTCGTCCTGTTAACAGTTTTCCCTCTTCAAAGACGAACTATCTCGTTCTGAAATCCTTGTCTCTACGGAGAACCGCAACGGTACATGAAGAGGCACAACTCTGCATGAGCCGAGTTGCAAAGTTGCTCCTTTTAAATTGTTCCTTTTAACTGTTCATTGAGTTATTTAAGGTATGCCCGTGTTTTTTTTTTTTTTTGTTTGTTTTTTTTTGGAAGGAGTCCTGTTTTGTCTGTACCATTTGAGGTTGAGCGATCAAGAGAAAAAAAAAAAAAGCAAAATGGCTCCTCGCATTCTTTACGACGAAACCCAGAAACATCACCTCTGACCTCTAAGGCTCCTCTTGGCCCTGCAACAGGGGTCGTATCTATAGGTCCGTTTTGTGTCGTAGGAAGAAAAAACAAAACAATCAAATGAACAACATCTTACACAAGATATAGACAGACTCCTCGATATTCACAGTTTGATCCCCCCAAGAGACGCACGTTTCCAAGCAGATGAAAATAGCAAATGGCAGTCCTTGTCATCATGAAGCAATTAGCAATTTAATCTTCAGTTGCACAGAACAGAAGAGATGTTAATGAAGATGGAAGAGAGAATAGTGTGCAGAAATACTGTGCAGGCAGAAGGTTGATAAGCACACGAAAAAAGTAATAAAATGTCTAAGAAATATATTTCTATCATCTGCTACAGCTTAGTAACTCCGTGTGAGTTTAATGGCTGTTCTCTTTATGGCCAATGCAATCTAAAGGCAATGGGGTTTTTATTCAAAACTTTTCAATTTGATATTCATTGAGAAACTGCTGGCATTCCAACGCTTTAAAACAAGGAGTTGCACTTTACAAAATTTAGAACAGAAAGACATTAAAATAAAAAAAAAAGTCTCAAATTGAATTATTTGTTGATTCCTTGCTGTTAACTTTACCATCTTCGACACAACTAAGCTAAAATCTCAAGCTAAGTGGACTAGTTGAAGACATTCAGAGCCGCTTAGCTAGCAAGTGTTAGCTTGAGTTTCTTATGTCTCTTACCCATACCTTTTTATTCAATTTTGGTTATCCAAGCTCTGGTCGAGTAAAAAAATAAAATAAAAGGCCAAGATGTATGGTGAAGAAATCATGCTGGCATTGGCAGTGCAAGCTTAGTTTGCATTGACTTCCGATCCTTTTCAGTCAGACTTTTTGTACTCCGAATCTTTCCCTCATAGATGATTGACGCTTTTTGATATCGTCTTCAGTTTGAACAGTAAAGCTCCCTACAACATTTACACATATAATCACATTCACACACATACATAAGAGACACAGGCCTTGTAGTGCAGGAGCAAGAGAGTCTTGAGGGCTGTGCTTTGCCTTTTTTTTTTTTTTTGTCCGTTAGATTTGTTAAACCCTCTGAAGGTCAGTGGAGAATGTGGTCGATATTTGTCACTATCAAGGCCACAAAGAGTGCTTGGATATGTAGTGAAGCCTTGGATGAGAGGGCCTTATTGTTGGCTTGTTGAACCCCGCTGGGGGGGCGAACAGTGGTCCGAGGACACTTGTGCTTTCTCTGTGTGACTGTGCCGTCCGGGGATGTGTGGTCATGTTTTCGTCCCTCTGTGAAATCATGGGAGGAATCCTCCTTGTCTGATATGACCTCCTTTGAGTGGTGAACCTCGTTGTCACCCTTCTTCTTGCTCCCTCTGTTGCGAGGCTTTGTACAGTTTTTAGGCGGCCCGGGTCTCAAGGGATCCACGATGTGGGTCTGATCTCCGGAGCCCACTGCGACTCCACGGTTCATGGACGGATTGACTGTGCCAGATAGATTGTTAGTCTGCGATCTGGACTCAGAAACCGTCGAAGAACAGCTGGAGAAGTCCTCATTGCGCAGCTCTTTGAGGTCTTTCCCAACCATGTTGACCGGGGCCTGGCAGCCGACCGAAGAAGTCGAACCTCTAAACCTTTTCAACCATTCCCAGAGCGAAAGGGCTTTGCAGTCGCATGACCAGGGGTTGTCGTTGAGGCGCAAGTATTCCAAGGCAGGAAGCATGTCCAGGCACTGTCCGGACAACTCCACGAGGGTGTTGTTGAACAAGTAGAGGGTGGTGAGGCGTTTCAGGTCGTGAAAGGCCAAACGGTCGACCCACTCAATCTGATTTTTGTGCAGAAGCAAACGGTCCAAGGCTCGAAGTCCTCTGAAGGTGTTCTGGTTGAGGCTCCACATCCGGTTTCCGTGGAGGAACAGGTGGCTGAGGTTGTGGAGATCCATAAATGTGTCATCCTGAAGATACTTCAGGTGATTATCCTGAGAAGACACATAGTGGATGGATTGTCATTGCAATGTCTTACTTTGCTTTTGATATTAAAACCTAAACTTATGTCCACATGGCACAAGGTTGCAACAAGTACTCAGTATAACTAATTGTTGACATAGAACCATGTAAATAGACTATAGAAAACTGTAATAAGACCAACATGGCCACTGTCTGTTGACCAATGCATGTGGATTGGAGGAGTGACTGTTGCAAGTAAATGACACGATGCAATGTGGTGGATGTCCTTAGGAACAATTTGATCAACTTTGAACAATTAATTGAGTCTAACTGTATTGCCTGATAACTAGAATCAATTGTTATGTGATTCAACTGAAATTATGTTTTTTGTAAAGTGGCTTGAGATGACATTTGTTGTGAATTGGCGCTATATAAATAAACTGAACTGAAACGTTCTTCAAAGGTTTGCACACAGAAAAAGCTTGACCCAAGTCCTATGTTTTGACACAATAATTCCTGATGCTAACCAAAATATACAAAAACTTTTGAATTTGGGGAAAGTGACAAAAAATATATGCATATTCCAAAAAAAAGTTTTTGCCAAGTTTTCTGGGCTTTAACAAATAGAACTAATTCTATTTAGTTCTAAACAGAACTAAAATAAGCTAAAACAAGAAAGTGATCTGATTTGACTTTAAACAATGAGCTAATTATTTATTTTTGTATTGTAAATATCTGGTTTCAACGGTAGCTGATAATTACGCGATGGCCACTATTAACACAAAATCATAGTTAATACAAAATTGTACTCGCCCAAAATTTGGTATCTTAATCTGTGATGTATGGTTTCGTACATTTGGAGTTGGATTTAGATCACTTCAGAATCTAGAATAGGCATGACTTGACAGAGGGTATGCTTTCGCTTTTACCACGAGCGTACATGAACAAGTTTTAAATTAATACTTAGACATGGCAATCATTTTCCATGTTCTCAGCGCTCTTCTGTCAGACTCTCATGGTGACATTAATCAGTAGAGACAAAGCTCACCTTGATTAATATATATTAGCTGTTCCAGACTTTCACACAAACAGCATTCGGACAACTGGAGTCGATGACTGTGTTGGGTGGTTTAGCTCTTGCTTTCTGATCTTTGGAGCATCTTTACTTCTCATTTATTTTTAAAGAGAAAACACCCGGAGTCTTCTGTCAACAGTTTCATGGCATCACTCCACTGGCAGTGATGGATCATTTATAAAACATTTATAGAAACATTGCAGCCCCACTTAGCAGTATGTCTCAAAACTACAGAATATCCTTGAAATCTGATTGGCTCCCTACACCACAGCTTGTTCATATCATATCTTATATTTGTCATCTACTTCATGTCAGTTGATGTATATGATTTTTATTAATAACAAAAAGCAACCTCAGACTACTGCACAAAAAAACTATTCATAAAGGCGAAAAGAGGTTTAATTAAGCAGTTGTTTGCAATTTGTAGTCAAACCATTTGATAATTTTGGCTTTAAATTGATAAATAAGTTGAACAGAGTTAGCACAACGGTGATAAATATAGTTCTTTAAGCAATGCTAGGCTAATCGCGTGACCTGAAAAATTTAAGCCACTGTCGCAAACAGCTACAAGGTGTTTTGACTTTGAGTAATGGAGTTAGCATGACAATGCTAAAAATAGTTGTTTAAGCAACACTAAGCTAATCAGGCTAATCGAGTGACTAGAAAAATTAGCCTGTGCCCACAAGCCACTAAAAAAACAGCTACAGGTGTTTTGACTTTAAATTGATAAGTCGAATAGCGTTAGCATGACAATGCTAAAAGTAGTTGTTTAAGCTACGCTAAGCTAAACGTGACTAGAAAATGTAGCCTATACCCTAAGCCACTGTAACAAACATTCTAAACGGATTCATGTGTTTAGTTTGTTTAGACAGATAAAATTGCAATTTCAGTGTGCCACCCTTCTACACGCCCCTGACTGAATTCTTGGATGGAGCGTCAACAAAAACAAAACTAAAGGTCAGAATTCAAAGTTTTAACACTGTCTGTTCGAAATGTACCTGTAAATAAAGGTACTGTAGATTCCGAAGGCCTCTGAAGATGTTGTTCGGAAGTGAACTGAGACCACAGCGGTACAGGTGAAGCGCGTTGAGGCGATTCAGGCCGTGGAAGGTATCTTCGGCCAAAGAGCGCAGGTGGCGGTTGTCTCCAAGGTCCAGCTCCTCCAGCAACGTGAAGCCGTGGAAGGTGGACGGCTCTATGTACGTGATGTTGTTGGAGTAGATCCACAGAGTGACCGTGTTTGGGTTGAAGTGCCCTCGTAGCAGGCGGTGGATTTTGTTGTTTTGCAAGAAAATGCGCTCGCTGTCCGGAGGGATGCCGTCAGGGATCGACAGGAAGTTGTGGGCCTGGCAGGAGACGGTACTGGGCGCAGTGTAGCATATGCAGTGACGGGGGCAGGACCAGGAAAACTTGAGGCCACAGAGAACCAGCAGGAACTCCAGCCCACAGCCTGTAGAGAACAACGAGAGACGGAGGTTAAAGGTGCTGTCCGACAAAACAAAAATATAAGAGCAAACCAAACCCGAACATTTTGACGAATTTAGATCAGCAAAGTATCAAGAATTTCTTTTGTTGCTCTTTTGTCATTATTATTAGCAAAACTAAAAAAGAGGGAAGAGGACTTTGCTTTTATTCGTGAAGTAAAATTAGCTCAACTCTGAATTTCAAGCAGCATTTAGTTCCCCAATCCCAACCAGATTTGGTCCCAGTGTCTGTTTGAAAGCATGTACACCAGGTCAGTTTGGTCACTGCTTCTGTGTTCAGTTCAACAGGGTAGTTCAAGTTTTGTATGTTTTTTTTAGAGTTTGCTTTATTTTGTTGTGTCAGTTGGAATAAAATTCATTGTAATGCATCCGATACACGTTCTGTAAAACAAGATATGAGCCACAAAGGTTTTCACACACAGTACTTCACACTCTAAATCTGTTTGGCTATCTCAGTATGAGTGAATAAAATATATTTTTTAATAGAACCAGTGGAATAACTACTCAAGCAATATCAAAATCATATTCTGAAATGACAAATATGTCTATTATAGTGGTAAATATGGGCTTTATAAATATCAAAGCTGACACAAAAAGTTAAAAGGAAATTGAATATCATTGGTGAATTTTGATATGACAGTGCTAAACTGCAGCTTTTAAATAAGTTTAACTTGTTTGTACTCTTAAAAAATAGTAAAACCGTTGAATAAAAGTGTGATGAGAAGGACAAAAATGGCTGGGGACAAATACAGAATCTCAAAAATTCACTGCAACTTCAAGACCTTGTAGGCAATTACATTAACAAAGGAAATGCTCCGTTTACTTTTATTGAAAAACCAGACTTTTAATTCTGAACCATAAATCTCAATCTTCGCTTTCACTTTTGACGACCTGACAAAATGGCCACAATGACGGACTTCAAAGTTTCTGCCTGTCAAAAAAGCCCAGGTTAAAAGAAAGTGGCAAATGTGTTCTCCATATGATTTATTTTTTTTTGTGTATTTTATACACAATATATAAATGTTATAAATCAACATTTGAAACAGAATATTTCACATATTATGATCTCTCCACATTTGTTCACATATGAGCATAGTGCATATCTGCTCACAAGACAAACATTTACAAGTTACTACACAATATGAAATTAATGTGGAAAATAATCCAATTTTCCACATGTACAACATGTAAGGAAACCCTTCACATGCATTTTGTTTTTTACATGAACATTATGCATTTCTACTGCATTAGGACGCAAAATAAATGCCACAATGAGGTAAGCGTTCACAAATTACTGCACAGTGATTTCAAATGTGTTCATATATATATTACGACATCATAAAATTAGAGACTTCAAGACACGTTTTTTTTTTACAAGAGAAACATGTTTGATCATGTGTCAAAATGTAATTTCTCGTTACAACACAATATAAAATAAAATAAAATGATCTTGTCTCATTTACAGTTTATTAAAGTTCACTGAAGAAGAATGGTCTGTCCTGGACATAGAAGCTTCATTGTACATTGAGGACTCCCTCAGTTTATAATTTTCCTAGAGTTATCATTTGGTGTGAGTGGTTTAGCTGAAAGAAAAGTTACTAAGTACTATAAATGCCAAACTAGTGATGCACTGATCCACATTTTTCACTTCCGACACCAATACCTAAGGTTTACATCTTTTTTTTGTAAACATTGACAGAAATGTACTCAATTCTAAACTTATTTGATATCTCAGCTCCCATATAGCACATTTAAATACACCAGTAGCTTCACAAGCTTGGTTTAACATGTTAAAACAACTTTAATTTGTTCAGTCAGTGCAACTAGGAGTAGAACAGCCAATGTGAAATAAATAAGAAACTGACAAAAACAACAGGTCGACTAACTTGGTAAAACATGTAAAAATTAAACTGCAACACTCTTTCAAATTGTTCAGAAAGTGCAATTAGGAATTCTAAAAATAAATAATAAAGCACGATGATAATCAAAGCACGAGGTATAGAGTTAGACTGACTAGATCTGTCCTTACGGATCTGGCACATTGTCACCTATACCCAATCTAGATTTTTTTTTTTTTTCAGTATGAGGACCAATACAGATATTAATATCACATTGGTGCATCTCTACAAAATACTGCATCAGAGCACAATATACTATATAGAGTGAAACAAAAGACTTTATTGACAAAAAAGTCAAGAGACTTATGAATTCTCTCTTGTTTTCACGAAGCAGTGTAAAATGTCTAATATTTTCAGCTCATGGCACAGAGCGTGGTACGCATATGGACCCTCTTGCTCACACTTTGCCACATTAATCCCACGAATGTGCTCCCGCCAACACAACGAAACGTACTTAAAAGACAACAAACAATAACACCTGCTCCTCCGAGTCACGAGACGCCTCGCTGATTCCGATTGGTCTCATCTGACACATGATGCGGCCTTCCAGAAATCACCCCTTCCAATATTCTGCCACCGTCAGGAGACTCTTGATTCCTTGTTTCTACGTCTGCTGGCACTACTTTCCCCACAAGAGAGGGCTTGTGATCAGTCAGTTTGTGTTGCCAAATGGGCTGTGGAATGCTTGTCTTTACTCGCAGTCAGCTGCTCTGGAGGCACTTTCCGATCAACGACACGAGTCCCTCCGATGCACTAGATAGGAGATGGGACTTTTTGCACAGTCTCATCCCAAGACGAGCCCAATTCACAGTCCATTACCAAGGTTCCATCTGAAACCCCCTACCCCGGCTTGCCTCCTACTCAATTTATTATTCAAGGCAACGTGGAGCCTGGATACGCGGCCCTCCAATCGATATCCCTCTGTTGCCTTTTAACCCACCCTGTAATCCCGGGTCTTTTATGCTGGAAATTCAGTCTCAGGCATTTTCCCGGGAGACAAGCCTATTTATCTGAATGTATTTTCTTGCCAAACTGTGGCTAAGCTGTGACATTCAGCGTCTGACTCTGCTGACCTTTAGCGGTAATTCTCCCGTTCTCTAGTCGCGCTCGCCGGCGCGCACATCGAGCTCGCGTGTCACCTGAACGGGAGCGTGCTCTCATGGGCAACAAATCTAATCCTATTTGTTAAGCTCTGCCACTGGGCGACAATGGAAAACGCATGCAACCCTCACTAAACCAAAAAAAAAAAAAAAAGAAAAAGGTGCTCAATAAATGAGGTGATTCTTCATGGCTCAACACTATCAAAAGGGGGGGAAGGTTAGTGCCAAATGCAGGGAAAATGTTGCACCAGTAACCTTGTCTTACCCTGAGAGAAGCTCCCCCCTCCCAACGCTCTGATTTTTGCTATCACCAGGACCTGGATGGCTCTGTTTGTTATGAGCCGTGTTCAGATTCTTCACACCTTCAAGCCTTAACGAGAGTGCCGTTTCGCTACTTTATCACTCTGCGGGTGTTTTCCTCTTTACTTGCCATTTCCATGAAGACGGCACCTGCTGACTTGAGTAAATTGGTGAAAATGTTTTTTTTTTTTTCTCTCTCTGCCCCCCTTCCCATTTCTTCTGGGAAATAAGAGTTTGCTTTATTTATCCGACAAATAAGACAAGACACAGTAAATTTTCCAGCCGGACCGCGAGGAGAAATTTGCATTAAGCGGCGCGCACCTGGTAATTGAGATGTGGCTTCCTAATTGTTAATTTTGGGTCTCGGTGGTTCACAATTTCTTGGGCAACTGATCCTCGTGTAAGGAGGATTTTTAGCAAATATGTTTGAAAAAAAAAAAAAAAAAAGGCACAAATCAAACCTAAGCTGCCTTTTGCTTTTATATTTGTTGTGAGATTAGATGGCTTATTTTAATCACCTGTCATGGCAAGGAGTTTATCCAAGAAAAAAAAAAAAATTATCTCCTCACTCCAGTAATTATTTTTTGAGGCCCTAAACTTTTTCCATTAAACCCTTCCCTCATGCATGTCTTCAATAAGAATTAGGTAGCAGATCTCTAACAGAAGAATTATCTGAGCAGGCGAGAGACAGAAAGCGATAAGCCCGATACACTGGGAGAGCGTGGGGGATTGAGAATGTAGATGTTGCCGAGATAGGGAGACAATTTAAATAAGTGATCTGCTAATCATGTTAGCACTATAAGGATGCACCTCCTCTCTGCTTGCTCGCCTCAGCCTGTGAAAAATAAAAAAAGCATCGCAACTAATTCCCTTTTCCTCTAAAACTGTAGCTGCGTTTCTATTATAAATGCGCGGAAATCTTTGTTGATATTCTGCTAATGTTGGAAAAACACAATTTGGCAACTGCTGTGTTTCCACTAAATCTGAAATGAAATTAAAATCCATCCATCCATCCATTTTCTAACACCCTTAGTGGGGTGAGGAGGGCTGCTGGTGCCCATCTCCAGCTAACGTTTCGGGTGAGAGGCGGGGTCACCCTGGACAGGCCGCCAGTCTGTCGCAGGGCAACACAGAGACAGACAGGACACACAACCACGCACACACACACACGTTTGTTTTTGGACTGTGGGAGGAAGCCGGAGAACCTGGAGAGAACCCACGCATGCACAGGGAGAACATGCAAACTCAGTGCAGAAAGACCCCGGGCCGGGAATCGAACCCAGAACCTTCTTGCTGCAAGGCAACTGTGTGGCCACTGTGTATGATTTTGAAATTAAAATCATACGTGAATAAATTGTTCATGCGATAAGTCAGTAAAAATAGAGGTCACATGAGATCTATTCATAACTCGGCCACAGCGCTCATCAACTATCAACCATCAGAGGAGATGTCAGTGTCTAATTCAGGTGTTGGAGTGACGACACCCTCGCGAGCGGCTGCATTTTGGAGAAACTGTGGTCGCCAATTTTATAGCAGAGCCAAGGATTCAATATGTTGGAATGACATCAGTTTTTATGAACTGTGCTATTCTGTGAGAGCTCTGATGGAGCTCATTAGAAACAAACAAACCATCATCCTCCTACTACTTCCTGTTGTCTTCTTCTTTGTTTTCTCCAGTAGTAACCTCTGACTGTTGATCACGTGACTTGTGCAATGTCAGAAAAAGTGTATCTGTTACAGTTCTTTCAATATGGCTGAATAACCACCTCATCCAAGCGCAAAAAACTTTGTCAAATAACATTTTTTCAAAATTGGCCTGTTTCCATTAAGTGAATTTATTTTCTTACTTTCAATTTGTGCAATTTAATGGTTAATGGAAATGTAAGCAGTGTTTTAGAGGAAGTATGTTCATTTGTATTGTGTCCCGTTGACCCTGAAACCGCTAAAAAAAAATCCAGTGCAAGATGTTGACTTTGGAGGCCAAAACACCCCTCTGAAATCACCACCATGAAAACAAGGTGGTTACAATGCAAAGCTCTGGTAGATATGGCCAAGATGCAACTTTCTGTTGCAGGGAAACTGTTCTATTTTGAAAAGAAGAACAGGCAAAAACAAATTCAGTCTCCAAACGTACAAATCTGGTGGAATCATACACTAAAACAGGCAAAGCGTTGGCAGTATATCCCAATAAAACAAATTAAACTTTTTAATTGTAACATCACTGAATGTTAAAACACCAAAAGCAGCGAGAATAGCTATTAATAGCACCGCAACTCATCTTCCTCAACTCCCTTTCTCTCTGTGGAGGAATGTTTTTTATTTTTATTTTTTATTTTTACCTTCATCCCAGGTGAGGCTTTAGACAACATGAATATATAATGTGGAAGCTCTTTCTACACACTGGCTGAGAGGCAGGGGAGCAGTAAACACCCATTTCCTTGTTTACAGCAACACTCGGCGCGCGTGTGCTCTCCGTTCACAGCTGGCATCGAGTTCCCTTCCTCCCTGACTTCAGTACCTGACAGCTCGCCCCGTGTAATTGCACCACTAAACGCAGATGTAAACACAAACGCAATTGCGCAACAAGACGCCTCGTACATTACCACCACTCAGGTTTTAGTCTGGATGGGGGCCTGTGGGGACGTACTGTGACGCTTCGGGCTGAGATGTAAATGACGCAGCTCACGATGGCGTGACGGCATAAAAGTCTAATTGATGTTTGCTTGCACGGCTTTCAACAGCATGACTGGTTTTCCGTAAAAAGAAAAAACAAAAGACGAATTGTGTGGGAAGGCTGTTCTTAAAAATGGATGACAAAGACAAAAAAAAAATAAAAAAATCAATGTCTGTCATAGCAGCATTGTAAGCTCACACTCAAAAAGAAAGCCATTCAGCTTCAGATTGTATTATATAAATAGCTTTGGACGCAACACAGCAGATATATGCCAGTTGCGCCTATTTGGAACTTGGCAGAATAAAGATGCAAGCTCAGATACAGAGAGAGGGAGAGAGATAATGTGTTGTTGGAATTAAAATAATAAAAAAAATAAACTTGCAGCTATTTGTGCTCTGGCCCCTTGTGCTAACACCCTCGTCGCAAGTCGTCGAGCTCCGAGTTGTTCCGTGAAGTTTTGATTTCACCTCCGTTTACCTCTCCAACTGTTCCTGCGGTTACCAAGTTCCCATGTTTTTCAGAAAGTAGACGAATAAGTGAATAAAACAGAATGCCTTGGGTCCCCTCATCACTCCTCCCCTCCCACCCGGACAGACAATGAGACGCGAATGTGTAGAATGTCAATGACTGATAGTTCATACTGGATTTGCCCTCATGAATAACCCATCTTCGCTAATAGAGGAGAAATGGTACGCCTGTACAGCTGCGTGACCCAGCCCATCATTAGACTGGACAAACTCAATTTCCTGTGTCTCTCCAAAGACCCTGATAAACACTCTTGTTGTTTCGCTGCAGCCACCAGTAGACTCTAAATTGTGTCCTCACTCCAGACCGCTTGCAATAATACCCACGGATGCACTGGCTGATAACAGTAGTAAAGCACACAGGGACGTGTTGCATTGTCGCAGAGGTTTTATATATCTCTTTAATTAACGGGTCTGAATTGATGTAAATTATGTGTATTTCCATTTGGTTGGCTTCAGAAACAAATGGGGGTGTACAGTGTCAGACAGGCAACCTTTGATGGATTAAATATCTAGACTCACGTTTTGAGCGTCCTGACGGGCACTAAATTATTCTCGTCTTTCAGCCAATTTGGAGCGCTTTACTTTTCTTATTCTAACTTTCACGTATGCGCAAATGTGACTTCTAATTAAAACTTGTTTTGTCTTTGACTGTTTCCCCACATTTAATGTTTTTTCTTGGGACATCATGAAGTTGTTGCCTGCAAGCTGCTATGATGACAGCAGCTGCTAGCGTTAATTTGCAAGTCTTGAGGGATGTACGTTGTACAGTACCTACTAGATTGATTAAAAGAAATAGTTACCCTGAATACATAAAGAAAAGGATCCAAGTGAATAATGGACAAAACAAATGGAAAGATCTTTTCTTCAGCAAAAGTGATTGGTGAAAAAGTATCAATTTCAATCAGTTTCTGCAGAGGGAAGCCACAATTTGATAGTGTGAAAAAATTATTTTGATGGGTAGAAATTTGATTTGGATGTAAGCGCAACTTCCTCCTCGGAGTGGCGACAGATTTTAGCGGTGGCAGGATTTCTCTTTTGTCTTTGGTAAAAGACCACGAGCCATTTTTCCCTCTAGCTTTTGACGCAACGCTTGTTTGGGTTTTATTTTCCCAGAATGCCCTGCACTATTGTCCATTTCCTGCTTTTGTAGTGGTCTCTGGTTTGCTTGCCGTTCACATATGCATCCAAACCGCACGAGAGTTCACTTGAACCGAACATAGACCGAGGTTTTCGTTGGACCAGAGTTCGCTTTTTTTGGTCCGCTTCAAAATTTGATTGCGCATTCACATCTCTTCAAACAAACTGAACTTTCCAGGCAAACAAACAGGAGTTGGATTACAGTGTCAACGTACCCTGGATGTGTAGGATGCAAAATGGAAATGGATGTAGGTCAGTAACAGGTATCGAAGCATAAAGGTACGATTTCAAAACAGTTTTAAAAATAATTCTACCATTTCTCTGGGTAAGTCATTTTACTGAGATGCTCCAAAGTGAAATTAGGGATATTATACTTTGTGCGAAGCAGAAATGTAGATGTTTGGAAAAAGAACAGAGACATTTGTGTTGTGGAAGCTAAATGAAGCTAAATCTTCATCCTTATTAAGATGATTGCATTTTAAAATGACCAGAGGCATCTGTCATCTGCAGGAAAGAAAATCTCATTTTTTAAATCTGCAACTTTTCTGATCCGTCTACTTATTTTTTCAACTTTGATTCAGAGTAAACACAAGGACTTTTTGTTTAAATTATTAAATACTATGACACATTTCTAAAGTAAATGGCTGACAGCCTTATCTTTAATGATTCTAAATGACTACTAAAATAAAAATAGCTTAATGTTTGCAGGATGAATAGTGCAGCTTACATCAAATCCTTTTTTTCTTTTTTTTTTTTTATGTATGTTTATGTAAGCCCCCGATCTAACAAGAAGCTGAACAATGCCAGCAAATAGAACATCAGCTTTTGACAATTGTAAGTATGGGTCAGTGATTGCGCATTTATTTTAATTAGAAAGGGCGGAACGAAAGGGGAAAAAAAAAACAAGCCCATATTCTTTGAGGATAAAGAAACGACAATCACGGCCACACATAGAACCAAAATAATAATAATATCTTCTCTCAGGCTGATTCTCATTAGCATTTTTAAAGAATTTCTCCGTTGGCTTGTTTAAAAGCTCAGATTCGGCCCGTTACTTTCCGCCGGAGCAGAGAACTCTCAGATGAACGCTGCTGCCAGCAGCTGTGACCAACAACACTTAGCTTGGAATATTTGTTCCAAATTATTATTATTATTATTCTTTTTCCCCTTTTGTTTTCACAGTTGCCAGAAGAATGTTATAGATATTGTCTCATTTGGCATTCCTTGGTATGACTGCCGGCAATATTGCCTCTGAATATTCTTGCAATGAAAGGGAAATGGGTAAAATAATGGAGTTTGTGCAGAAATGCAGCAGAATAGAAATATTTTCGACATAAAGGCATTCATTATGTCACTGTGATACACTTCTGGTGTAAAAAAAAAATAGTGACTGCTTTGGCTGTTTATGCCTTATTGGAAAGCACCTGAACTAGATTCTCCCTTTTATGTATTTTTGGTTGAATGTAACAAAGAAATTGGTGCTTCATAGAAAGTATGTAAGGAAAATCAGTGAAGATGGGATGAAATGGTGCATAATAAATTCAAAAACCAAGGGAATATTTCAGACAATTATGCGAAAAATGGTAAAAATATAATTTAAACAATGATAGGGTCAATATCTACCTTTCTGTTTAAGACTGTAGTTTAAGTTCCAAGTTTCAGGCCGTCGAAGCTTCTGCTATTGATTTGCATGGGCTTGTTCTATACCCTGCTTTGTTTCTGTGGTTTGTTCCCTCTGCATTAGCACAACATGTCCTGTGAAACTGTAAGCTGTCAACACTCTGGCAGTGTCACCACTTCCAGGACATTAATTTGAATACGATCGCTCTGTCGCAGTAAATAGTCAAGGCAAAACCAGCGGGAGCTCCGACCAGAACACCAACTAAACTTTATCAACAACGACATAAGCTAAGAAGTGAAATTTTGACAGATTTCAGAATCTGAGACTTGGTGGGAAGGCCGTCTTCACAGTGGACTTGTGCATAAATGTACAAAGTGCAAAGAGAAATGATCTTTACCCGGGGTCCTTCGAAGGATGCAGACCCTGAATTCGGACACGTGTCTTGAACCCCTGAGTGGTTGCCACGGGAGATTCAAGGATTCCTCAAACGCGCATGAAAGAATCAAAGTAACCCTCCATGTATGCTTTTAATGAGGGAATAGCATTACAACATGATATAAAACTACAAAAATATTTAAATTAAAATTATAATAAACTTATTTTCTTATTCTATACATATCCTATTTAAAATAATACTCCCCCACCTCCCCTTCTCCATAACTTTTAAATGCAATGTGAGGGCATCTCTTTGCTAGCTTCCCAAACAGATTGTGAACTCTGAAGTCTGAAAATGTCCCAGCATCCAGCTTCATATGCACAATTTGGAGGTATGCACGCTTTCCCACAAACCTTGGGAACCTGACTACTGCAAGTGTAGTGCAAACAGATGTGTGTCTGTGTGCATTTTCTCTCCCCCTTCTTTTTGGCATGGCATGTTTGAGTTTCTTGGTGAGATTTGTTTTGCTACAGCCAGTAGCCCGAGACGCTGAGCACATGCTGAAGAGCCGAAAGCATTTCAAATAAATGACCTGGAGTGCTGCCAGCCTGGTATGGGCGTGGTTGGGTTGCGGTGGAAACAGCACGGCCATTACTGTTTCAGATTGATTCGATTATTAAACCATGCAGGTGTGGGGGAGCCACACAAGAACAAGCAGCCGCTGACGCCACCAGGCTCCCGCATGCGGCATCTAGAACCCAGATATGCTACGGCAACAAACAACAAGCCACCATCTCACCACAGAGGCTTTGTGCTCTCACACTATGCAGTTACCATTCGTGTTTTGGTTGAATTTTTAACAATGTCTTTGGCAATTTAAGTCCAGTTTAAAGGATGTCTTAATGAAGAATTAAATGAAGAAATGTCTACAATATGAAGGGTTTTAACTTAAGTGGCTGGAAGACAATGACAAACATTCACATAACGAAATGCTAGTTTGAGACAAAATGAAGGAGGCTGATGAAAATATGGAGACGTAGCAGACAAAAGAAGAAAGTAATTTTGAAACAGATGAGCTTTGTTCACACAGCAGGCCTTAATGCTCAATTCCATTATTTTTGTTGAAATCCAATTTATTTGTTTTTTTTGTATAGTTCATATTACTAATCAAATACGAGCGTAATGAGACTTCTGTGTGAACGATTGACGACTCCAAAGCGACCTGCTTGTACGGAGGAAGAGTGTAGGCGTCACACCAGCAGCGCACCACTAGTGGACGCCGCTGTCTGTGGTTCAATTTTAAAGTTTTTCAGGGCCGATTTTGTGATTTCTATTGTCACAAGCTAATTAAAATAAAGATCATGCTTTATTCTTTATTAGCTTCCCTTGTGTTATGAATTTGTAATGACCTTCTGTAGAGAAGTGTGGCTATGTAGTCAGAGCTATGAGTAGTGAAATTGTGATGAGATGCTCTTCACTGACAGACTTCTTCCATAGTGTCATGATTATAACTTTAAGTCACTGTTTATGTCCAGGTTTACCATGTCTGCCTTCTTCTGGGGCAGAATTATGATGCACAACTCACTTTAATGATGAGAAAGTCGGATTAAATGCGACATGACTGCTCAGACTTCAGGCTCTTTGAAAACAATCAGATGGTACCACATATGGAAGTGGCACAGTTCGGATTTTCTGGATGAAAAGATCAGAATTGTGCCATTAAGAAGTCGGATACGGGCAAAAGAAAATCAAGTCGCCTTTACCCGCTATGCGAATGTAGCCGTATTTGTACCTAAAGCTGCATACATAAGAAATGAAGCTATTTCAAAAACAACACAACTACCAAACAAAGACTGTAGCAGACCCAGAGCACAAACCATGACACAGTTTTCTGTCAATTTGGCTTTGCTTCAAAGGAAGAGGAAAGCCATGAGGAGGCTTGCGTGGCATGCAAAACCTTTCTTGGCCTGGTAGAGGAGAATTCCCCTGAAAGCTCGACGAGTTAACAATGAAAATATTTCCAAGTAAAGTAAAGCAAAAAAAAAAAAAAAAAGCCGAGGTAGCATTCTTTTCATCCTTGACAAACCAGTTGCTACAGCTTGTTCACAGGCATTATTTCTAACACCAAAGTGATGCAAATCCGTACCCTGACTTCCAAACGACCAGCTGGGATGAGCAAAGCCTTTATTAGAAATATTCCATTATTAATCGTAACTTTCTTTGATTATTTACGGTGTCAAACTTTAATTGTGAGGCCCCGTTTGTTACTTAACCCAGGGTTGAAACGACTCGCGCCTCGGCCGCGTTGTCTTTTTGAGGACCTTGTCTGTCCCTTTGATCACCAGAAGTCTTTAAATTTAAAACGGAAGACATAAAAGAATAAGCTGGAGGACATGAGGAAAACAACAATGGAAGTCTCTCTCCCTCTCAACAATGCAATAATGCACAATCACATAAAAAGCAAGCAAGCAAACCGAGATGAAGTTAAAAATAAAATGACCTGGCATGATTGTGTGACAGCCACGTTTCATAAGGTGACAGTTCAGAGAGTCTAAAAATAGCTGAGAAAAAAAAAAAGAATCACAGAAGAACAAAAGGAAGCAAACCGAGTGTCGAAGCGGATAAAGCTCATTTAATTTAAAAACAGTATTTGGGAATCCGAGCTGCATGGTGGAAGGGGGACGCGCGCACGAGATGAGCCACATATGTTTGATTTCCACATTTTTAATTAACAGACTTCTGTGCTAATTCCACTGGCGTTCGGATGCCCGTCTGCACCTGCTGGATCTTCTACTCCTTCTCACATGCAACCCAGTACACAAGTTCTGCATACGTAAAGCACATGCGTACCTGGCTATGTCTGCCAAGTCGCCTCCGGAGGGAGCAGCACTATCAGCCACTGACTCTATCCATTTGTCATGACAGGACAAAAGCCAAATAATTCAAATATATTGCACTCCCTGCGGCGATACTGTACTGCAGCGGGAGGACTAAGCTAAAGTAATGGGTCTGCCAAAACTGTGTAAATCATCCAAAGTGTATCCATATGTAGTTTATATGCGGCAGTTCTATTAAAGTCATAGAGGGCATTTATAATGCAATTCCCATTGATGGTGGGGCCAATAATTATGTTTCACGTTGACGGTTAATGACTCGGAGGTGTTTAGAAGCCTTAAGGCTCTGTGTTGTACATACTGTTTGACAACATGGACGAATATTTGAACAGTCGCTGTAAAGTTCACCGCTTCTCAGTAGAACTGTCTGTATCAAACGGGAATCCTGAGATTTGAAAGGCAACTTTGTAAAGGTTTCCGTACTCATTGGACATCCTGCCCAAACAAACAAAGAAACGGAAAAAAAAAAAAGCAATTTGCTTTGACTGACACAAACACCAGTCAGAGAACGTTGCCTGTGGAAGTCACCGCAGCAATGAAAGCTTTAATCTCAACAGAGTTGTGAATATGAGTCAATCAAGTGACTGGATGTTTAACAGCAGCTTAATTAGCAATTTTTTTTTCACACTACACACGGTATAGAGGCCCAAAAGGCACAAAAAAAAGACAAATTAGTTGAAAATAAAAACCAACAACTGAAGGGCACTGAATGACAGATGAATAAAAGAAAAAATCCCTATTCAAGGCAAACTCCCTAATCTTGGTTGACACACTCTTGGTCACAAAAGAAACCCACATGTGAATGGTTTTCTGTTTTCTTCAAAATTCAACATAGATACGCTTTTAGCAAAAATAGTGCAAGTTTAGTAAATTAGACAGAATCAAAGGAAAGCACAGAATTGTTAATCTGTGAAACAGATTGGAGGCCACTAGCTGACAACGTTTGACCAGCTGTGTGAATTTGTAAAAGTGTAAATCCCATTGCTTTCTTTTAGATGAATGACAGTAATATGGCTTTTATTTTGAAAATCACAGTTGCTGATGCTGGTGGCCCAAAAGCTCAACTTAATTCTTGAATTAATATCTACAATGCTTTAGAAAAATATTGGCTCCACTTCATATTTCTTCTTCTTTTGCTTTTATGTCACTCTCGACCGCCTCACATCATTAATCAAATTTTAATATCACTACAGACAGCATGAGTAAGTACATAGAACACTTTTTAAATAATAAATTATTATTAAGAGGCTCATTGTAAAAAGTAATAACCCTCATAGATAAATTATGAAATAAGCACAGTTCTTAAAGTATTAAATTTCACTACCGCACTCAGACCTGATTATTATTGTTGGGGATAGAAAAGAGGAACTTTAGGCAGCCAAAACTGTGCTGTTAAAACCAACACATCATTTCATAAAAGGAACATCAGCCAAACATGGTGGTGGTGGTATGATGGTCTGGGCCTGCGTCATGAGCTGGATGACTTTTAAAGGGGCAGTGTTATGAAATATTGAATTTTTTAGCTCTACATCATGTTATAATGTTCTTTCGAAAACAAAGCTCCTCCTTTTATAACAACTGAAGGTGACAGAGTTACTTGATTGCGCTACATAGATGCCACTATGTGGGTGGAAATGTTCCTCAACAGTTTGTGAAAGACTCATTTCCAGCCACCACACATCTTTGTTGGATGTTGTTTCCATTTATGGGTTCAGTGAGAGTTTACTATTATTTCACAAAGTGCAAGACAAGAAAAAAAAAATAATAACAAGGGAAGAAATCCATAAAGCAAAAACAGCAGTGGTCCAAGTCTGTCATACGACTAATTGCAAATTATTTCCTAATTGTTTATGGTTGGCTGTTCAATTCCATTCAGGAAAACTGCTGTGGGTCCAGCTACTTTGTGCTTCTCACACTTTGTATACATTTCTGAGTGACATAAGGGAGCTTTCACTTCTCATCTCATTTAAAAAAACACCTTAAAACAAAGTGTGTGTGTGTGGGGGGGCGGTCGCAATGCCATTGCAGAGGGGTGGGAGAAAGCGGTATGGATAAATAAAAAATAAAAAAACAGTTACACAAAAGTGTTTCACTGTAAAGACGGTTTGTAGTGCGTTTTGTTGTAACCTGAATGTGAAGTAAACTTCAGTGGAGTTTGAAAACAAAATATGTGTACAGGTTTATGTCTGGTTTTGAGGGGGATTTTATTGTAATCCATTGGGGGGGCCCTGAAAATCTTTGGGAACCACTGGCTTAAAAGAACATCTATTGGAAAGCCAAAAATGTCAACACTGATTATGTGTAAGGCTACATGGATTTTAAGGTTGTTTCGATAGTGTTATTTTCTGGTTTTTATCACTGTATTTCAACCTGTCAATGGGACTAGATGGAAAATGGCTCTTTACATGAGATCATAGGTCAATACACAAACTTGAACTTAAACCAAGTAATGTTATTCTCCATATCGCCAAACGTTGAGCGCTGAAGTGACACTCTGGCTGAGATTTCCTTCTCAGTAGTCTCTCTTTTTTTGTATTCTGCTGCTGACTGGGCAGTTGTCAGTCGGCCCCGCTAGTCCAGCGACTGCACCTTGTTCAATCTTATGTGTCTCTGTCACCAACAAAGTGCAGCAAAGCCAATCATTACTTGTCTCCCGGTGTGACAGCTGAGCGGCCGTGACGACGGGCGACAGCGAGCGGACAGAAGGAGCGAAAGGGAAGGGACAAAAACTCGCTGCCCTATCTAATAGAGAGATTCGGTGGGGTGAAAAAGAAAATATCAACGGTGGGATTTTAGAGAGCAACTACAAAAGAAAACGTCTGGGGGCCCGGTGCCGTGGTAACGCTATGAACCAGACAGCCTGGTTACGAGGCAAACACTCGCCCAATAACAAACCCAACCAAGACATTGAATCACTGCCAGCTGCAGGGCTGGTGCTCTTTAACTGACCCCACGCTTTGACGTTTCTGTAGATTGGGGGGGGAAGAGGCCAAGCAAAAATATTGTAACTTCCCTGTGGAAAACATAAATTAATAGTGTTTAGAAAAAGCAGAGGAGAATAGTCGGAACCTAAAGTAAAAAGCCATCTATTTGCTCCTTTTGGGATTCCAAACAGCAACGCATGAAAAAAAAAAAAAAAAAAAATCAAATAAGCCATGACTGCTAACATTCCAATCAGTCTAATAACATGCTGCCGTACCCTACAATTTGTCTCCATCTCTGCATTTTTTATCTCAGTGCCCTTCATTTCACATAACTGTCAGCTCAAACACCATAATCACTTAGACGGCCTGAGAGCACTTTACTGCATGACTTAACAAAGCTCATGTGCAAACATGAATAATTTTGTCTTTTATTTATCCCACACGCTTATTTATTCGGGTTTTTTTTTTTTTTTGTTTGTTTTAGCCGACGATTTGTGGCAGTGACGCTCGGATCAAACGGCGTCAAATATTCTGTTTGTCTCTGCAAATGGCGACCGACCTCCTCTGTCTTTCGGAGTTCCGACCGAGGCCGTTTCAAAGCCAGCTTTGTTTGGATTTAGCAACTTGAAATAGATTAAAATTGCATCGTGTGCATGCACACCGGCGACTAACTCTGTGCTCAAACACATGCAGCTAAACACCTTTACTCAGAAATAATGCAACGGCGAACCGAGACGTGGCATTTTTACCGACCTGCGCCCCCTCCATCCCCCAAACGCTCACGTTTTCTTTTTAAAGCAAGCTGTGTAAGGTGCCTTCCTGCAGCAGCAGCAGCAGCAGCAGCAGCAGCTACCTTCCTGCATACAAACCTCATGCGCCCTAGATTCAAAAGATCAATTATTCATAGCAGGTGAGAGTTTTGGTTGCTTCTATGTACATAAAGACACACACAAACTCACAGCTTCAGCACTCTCAGCTAATGGCTTCGACGAAAGAAGACGGCGCGAAGGTACAGAAACGCAACCTGGCTCATTAAGTTCAAGAGATGATAAGATGGCCGGGATGTGAGAAAGGGGGGGGGGGCCTGAAAAACCAGAAACGCGTAAAAACGATGAAATTGGTCTGTGCGGTATATACAGGGATGCATATGCGGCGTCCTTCCCACAGGGCGTGGGACTAAATGGAACTGCTGGTGGAATGAATGACAGGTCTGGCTCAAATGCAGCAACTTCATGGAAACTGATTTTTCACTGCCTCCAGTTTCAGGGAAACTTACTTTTCCATAAAGGACAGCTGTTAGCTTACAGAACGGTTATGACAGCTAAACAGAATACTCACCTGGATGTATGTGTGTAGATATATATATATATAAATAACTCCACAGAGTTCTATTGCACAGATCCAAATGTGTTACAACATAGTCACAACATATCTATCTAATATG
>CAEGAE010080805.1:0-17338 GCA_903067095.1 Girardinus metallicus | reverse complement strand
TATATATATATATAGTTATTGCCCAATTTAAAGTAAAATGTTGCAGTATTAAAGCAGTGTGATATGCAAAGGTCTCATTGCAACAGTAAAATATTTTAAAAACAGCAATAAAACTTGGAACTTGGTTGTAACAAGCTCTAAAATAGTTGTTATTGCCCTGATGCACAGTCTAATTAAATAAAACATAAAATGAATTTTAATGGATTCCAGAATTGCAGACAAGACTGCAGTGTTTCAGGCTACAGCTTGTGTGTTGGTTTTCAGTGTGTGTAATCCATGGAGGAGAGGTTAGAAATGATGATCCTCTCTGCCGTTTTGATGACTCCCTGCAGTAATTTCCTCCCACCGTGGGTTCTATTGCTTTCCCCCTGTGTAATTCCACCATATAGGATGCTCTAAAATGTATCTTTTGCAGATTTGGGTGATCTCCCTTATGGTTGTAAAGTGGTTTTACTGTACCAAAAAGCACACTATAAGAGCAACAGTGTTTAAAAATTATGGATCTAATTTGCTAATGTGCTAATTTATACGTGCAACCAGCAATTTGTTTTTCTGTTGGTTGGGTAATGGGTTAATGTCCACAAATAACATGCTAACCTGTATTATATGGCCTCTCAGGTGACAGTGTGTGTATGCAAGACCATTTCTCTGGTGGAGTTTGTCTGCATATACATGCTTTTTCCTTTGTCATTAGAACTACATAGAGCCTGGAAAAGGTCAGTAATATATAAAGTAGCATTTTTTTGAGGTTTACATCATGTTATAATGTATTTTCTTGTCAGGAACATATATGTATAATCATGCATGTTTGAGAAATTTTTGGTATAGCCATTTGGGTTTGTAAACTCTTGGTTTGACTAAGCGCTCCCTTTGAGGACATAACTCCTCCTCAGAGTTTCCAAGCATCAGAGAGCACTCTTTCCCTGCTACTCCTCCACTAAGATCCTTCAGACTAGCCAGCAATAATTAGAAAATACCTGGTGGAACTGCTCATCTGCTGAGCTCATTATATAAACTATTACTCAGTCCAATTTTCCTATAAACGTTTGTAGGTGGTTATTAGAGGAATGTTAACTTTATGATGTGCTGAAGGCGAAGTGTTGGAAAGCGCAAGAACTCTTTAAAGAGACAGAGGCCCAATTTCAAAGCATTAAGTTGCAAAATCAAATTTCCTTTAAGTCACGTCTCATTTGTATATCATTTTTATAACAACTGAAGGTGACTTTAATTACTTTAATGTGCTATAAAATCATACAATGTTGCTGGGGGAAAAAAAACAACTTAAGATTGCTCCGTTAGACCTGTGAATGGCATGTATTGTCACAATAAACAATGTTTTTAAATTATATTATACAACTACATAATTAGCTGCGCAAATTGTGTTTTTAATCAATGTCACAATTAACACCATGTCTGAGGTAATTGGGAATACATTGAAATCAGAATATTTTAATGACATGTCTGGTGTTTATATTTGTTCCTGATGACCTCACCTCTTTGCACTGAGGAGCATGAAAGCCTCTAACGGACATTCTAATTATCTTAGTGACTGAAGGCCAAGACCATCCAGCCAGTCTCCTCTGGGAGAGACCAGACAGACAAATGAGCTGTCCTTCAAAGAGAATGGACAGCTTTAGGGCAGAGACTGACTATTTTGATGGGCAGATCGGATTTCATGTCTGGGACTAAGAGCCTTTTTTTCACAGTTGAGTGGTGAGATGTTTCTTGGTTAACCATCAATCTGGTGCCAACTGCAAAGTGGTTGAAAGGTAAAACGTGGACTTTTTATCCATTGTTCTGAAAGGAAAGAAAAAAATACTCAGGCATAATCTCTTTGAAATGAATTACTGATAGTAGGAAGGCTCAGTTGTTGCAGTCAAATTAATCACTCTTTAACCTGTTTGAATTAACTTTTGAATTAGCTTTGCTGTCATTTCCTGTGAATTTACTTCTACATAGTGAATAAAGAAAAAGTTGATCGAAGCAAAATAAATAAATGAGAAACTTCTAATCCCTCAGGCTGGTTGCATTCCAGTCAGTTCACTACTTTCACTGGTGATTGTTGTTGAGGTTACTGCACCACATGTACTGTCATGTGACCTTTTAAAACTCTTCATGTGCCTTTAGCATTTAGCTTTTCATGAGAAGATTTAATAGTTTGGGTTTTTTTTTTATAGATAAATGCTTAAAAAGTAGACACAACTGTTAGAAAACTTGATTCTTCAAAAATTCAACTTCTCAGGAAGGAAAAGTATATATATTGCTTCTAAATAAATAAATTCACGTTGCTTGGTTAAAGTTACATATCTTATATATGAAAAAAAATCTGAATACATTTGTTAATGGATTTGAAGAGGGATGCTAATGATATAATTATTTTTTTCTTAAAATCTTACATTCTTCTAAATTTTTAATTTTAACTTGCTGATTTAAAATTTATTTATTCAAAGTAGCTAGATTGCCATAATGTTGACTGAAACAAGAAATCTAAATTTGCTCTGAAAAATCTGATATCTAAGACAGAGTTTACCTTTAAAAGTCATAAAGTGTATTTCAACAATAACAAACAAATTGAGGAAAAACAATAAATTAAATAAAATCATTTCAAGTTGTTACATCACAACCTGAGCCAGTGGATTGACCACAAGGAACTTAATATCAGCAACAATTGGTTTGATTTAATAAGTTGGCAAAGCTGGAAACTATCTGAAGGCTTGTTCGTATTTAAGTTGTTATTGTTTTTTTTTTATTATTATTATTCATTAACATCTATACAGTATGTATATAGAGTGGAGCTGGTTTTATTTACTTAAATTCATTGAGTAACATTGAGTAGGCCTATCAGCAACCAAAGAGGAACAATAAGTCCGGATTGTGACTGGCTTAAGTCAACTGATGAACCTGGAGCTTTTTTTTTTTTTCTTTAGAACGGTCTTCTGCCTTAGACTTCTACACTACTATAACTAAGAAAGAGTACATTTCCTTTTTTTTTTGGTTTTCCCCCTTAGAGCACATGTGTTAGGTCTCCCTGATGTTACTTAATTCATTGCATCATAGCAGCTGAGAAGCACAAAACTGATCACATCTGCTGACCAGGGAAATGCTCAGCAGACAGCTGTGTGACTGTGTGTATGGACATGCACTGATTTTCCAGGGTCACATGGCTGGCCAGCTGGAGAACGTAAATCAAACCCAATTTTGGAAGAAATTAAAGATTCTACTCCACCCTTCCGTCCTGAGGCTTGGCTGCGACTGAGCATTTTAACACATGATTCATGCTAAACCCTCAAAATTAAAATTACTAACCAAGAGTGTGTGACTATGTCACTGCGTGACAGTGAGGGAGTAACGTTATTGGAATTTTTAAAATTTTGTTTTTGCACTTGCATTTTGCTTTTACCTGACCTGTTTTCACTTATGGAAGTTAGAGTGTGTCTTACCTGTCATAAAATTAATTTTGTGTGCATATTCTGATTGAAATTGTTACAACTGAGGTTTAATCATTTAATGGTTTAATTGTGGTCTTCATAACAACATTTTTTTATTTCATTTACGGTAGTGTGCTGGTACATGATATTAAACAACAGACATTGGACTACCAAATTAAACTAAATGATTTTATTTGGTTTCGTATGTACAAAGTATACAAACATTACTTACAAACATATAAACTTATTTAAACAAACAACTATTTGACTTCTGTCATTAATAAAAAGTTATCACTTTTTATTAATGATGATTTCTATCATTAATAAAAAGGCAGCATAGTATCTTTTTTTCAGTCTGATGTAAACTTTATGTGCAAAACCTGCAGGAATTAGTTCTACTGCAATGTATTTGGTAATTCCCACCCTGAAACAAATCAGCTATTCATCATAAGAATGAATATAAGGTCATCATTGGTGTTTTTCAGTCAGCTGAAGAGCAAACTCGTGATGTCGAGGAAGAAGTCTTGTCATTGTTTCCACTGACTAATTCCAGATTACAAAATTAGTGGAGTTTAAATCACACCAGGTGCCTTAAAACCCAAATAAAGAGGGCAGTGGAGTGTGGTGAAACCTTTTGTGACCATTGGAAAGTCTCCTCTGGACATGGCAGCTAGCAGTAATGTAATCACATAGATTTGTAACATGTAGCATGGTCTCCTCCTAGCATAAAAATAGTTACTTAACATGTTCTAGCATAATCGAAGGCTAAAAATGTGGGTTGTGTTGTAGTAGCCTGTGGAAAAGGTAAATGTGTCTTTGTCATCTGTCCTTGAGCACTGAAGTCTGGCGCAGATGACATGCAGGCTGCAAGAGAGGGCGGTTTCCATGGAGCAGTCTTGCATTCGAACGCCGCAGAGCCCCTGGAATCTTTCTGTGCCTTTCGGGACACTGTGTGGAATATCTTTGGCAGAAAACAATTCCCTACCTTAATGCTTTAACTGTATTTTTAATTTACCCTTGCTATTTTATTGTGAAAATGCAAATGCATTTAAAAGTGACTTAGAAGATTTTTCCAAAGTGTGGTTTTGGGCACTTCACTTGCTCATGCTGGCACATCTTGTCATTCACTCCCTTATTTGGCAAGCTGCAGGGTTTTTTTGCATACATAATCTTTCATTGCCTGTGTTTATATAGAAAACAGCTGGAAGGCAGTGTAGAACTGGTCAGCAAATGATTTATAGTGTAGGAATTTTGGAATAGATATCATAAGGAAGCTCAGACAGGATCAAGAGATAATCTGGTTGCTCCAGTTGTTACACTATGTTGAATTATGACAGTGATTATATTATGTGCTATATTTTGCAGCTATGCATCTGAATATCTATTGCTTTGATTATTAATAACAGGATCAATCTGATTTATTCATCAGAAGTATTGAACAGTGAACCCTAGAGGTGAAGAGGGGGAGGGGAAGAACAAAGGAATCACAGAAAATGGTGGGAAATCAAGATATGTTAGAGAATAATTGCATGCCGGTGTTCAAATTCATTCTCTCGTTGCTCACTTGTGTTTGACTTATTCTGGTGAGAGAAGGTAAAGCATCTTTAAACCAAAGAAAAAGGACGGGCGGAAGGAGGATGGGAGGGAAGGCAGAGGCGAAGGAGAGACAGCAAAGAGCAGAGGGGAGGAGGGAGTGCTGTTGTGTGTGCCTCCGCTGTCATTCTGCTGCTGCGCGGTTCAGCGGCAGGAGGGCGTGCAGAAGGGAGGAGAGTGGAAAAAACGGTGGAGAGGAAGACAGAAAGGAAGGAGAGAAGGGAGCGCCTGGGCTGCACTGCAACTGCAGCAGCTGCAGCAGCCCGTCAGGAAGAAAGAGGGAGATAGAAGGATACAGAGGGAAGGAAAAGAAAGCAGCAGGATTATCTTGGAGGGGGAAATTTACATTTATGATTCCACCCAAGGAGAGGAGTTTGACTAAGGAAGACTGTTTTCCTCCTCCTGATGCATTTTGATAATGGTCTCATGAAGGAGGCGTGCTTGGGAATAGTGTGAAAGGCAAAGAAGGAGGTTTGAAGATGGAAAGGACGGACAGCACCAAGGCATACGGCCAAGCAGATGGCAAAGGAGTGGGCATGGCAGCTAAGAGGGCCAAGTCTGGAGTGCCCCAGAGCACACAGCGTGGGGAGCTGAAGGTTTATCGGGCTGGCAGTTCTGAGGGCAGGATACCAGTGCCCTCCAATCTTCGCAAGCAGAGGTCGATGACAAACCTGGCTGTCCTCACTGATGCTGAGAAGAAGCTGCACCTATATGAGCCAAAGTGGTGTGATGACATGGCCAAACCTGGATCAGGGCAGACCAAGACCAACAAGCCAAAGACCACAGGGGGTGGCAGTAGTGCCGGCGGGGTTGCCCCCCTTTCTCGAAACCTATCCAAATCTGAACATTCACTGTTCCAGGGAAAACCCAAGCCCTTCAGCGCCCTAGCTGCTCCCTCTGCCCTGAGCAAGCAGAGCCGCATACCTCGTGGTCCTTTTGCTGAGGTGAAACCTTTAAGCAAGGCACCTGATGACGGAAAGTCAGACGATGAAATCCTCTCCAGCAAAGCGAAGGCCATCCCAAAGAAAGCTGGAGCCGGAGCTGGAGGAGAATCTGGCTCCAAAGCCCAGGGAGAAGAAGGAGGAGATAAGCCTTTCCTGAAGGTGGACCCAGAGCTGGTGGTGACAGTTCTTGGAGACCTGGAACAGCTTCTTTTCAGTCAGATGTTAGGTAAGAACCACAGACGGTAGGTTTGGGTGTTGTACTACGAGCTAGAAGCACTCATCATGCTATTCCCTTCTCTGCACCACGCCCCCTTTGATACAGCAACACGGCACCTGCTTCTGCTGCAGGTCGACATTTCTCCTGAGTGAGTTTTTTTGCAGTTCACCAGGGGGAGGGAGCACAGCATACTGGTCTTCCTTTTGTTTTATTGAGTGCTATCTGAACTGTTTCACAGAGAGATGAGCAGATAGTCGGACATCATGGCACTCCATTGTTCATACTCTTTCAACATGTGGCTCAGGCGTCTGATGGCCAAAGGCTTAAATTATGTGAAATGTGCTCACTTGCTAAATTAAACATTATTAGGTGACTTCATAAAGCCTGGGGGGTTGTGAAATTATTACCAGCAGATTGATTGTCTTTCTAAAGCTCTCATTTACTGGAACATGTGTTAATGCACTCAAGGCTCCATCCAGATATCCATGCATGCTTCCAAAAAAAAAAAAAGATTTTAACAAAAAATGTTGAGAACGACATTTTGCCATATTGAATTCCTTTTTCAAACACGTATAAAGCTCTTCTCAGCTTCAATCATCTCCAGATTTAGGACAGTTGGTTTACACCAGGGGTGCCCAAAGTCGGTCCTCGAGGGCCGACATCCTGCATGTTTTAGTTCTCATCCTGCTGGTAATGACAACCTTTTCAGCATGTCAATGTTTTTCTTAGCCCTTCAATGAGCCATTATTTGATCCAGGTGCATTAAACCAGGGACAAAACTCAAACATGCAGGATGCCGGCCCTCGAGGACCAACTTTGGGCACCACTGATTTACACCCTCTCTACTACTTTGATGATGTAGGTGTAGATTTTTGGATAGACTTCTTACATGAAAAGATTATTTTAATCATCCAAGATTGTGTTTAGGATTCTGATGGCTGATTCTTTTGTGTTTTCTTTCTCTTCACACATGCAGAGTCTTTTGTATTCACTGGCAAGTGTCATATCAGAGAACAAAGCATTTTCTTTGTAAATCTGCCAGATGTTGTTTAACACAAAGTCTGCTTTACATGCACTCAGTCTTTCCTAAAAAAAATAAAAAATGTGTTTCAGCTTTTATTTTACTTAAGTACTTGATGCTACATTTAAAGCAGCATGAAAAGAATGCAATTCCCTCTAAATGTAATTAAAGAGAGAAATTTTACATTGCAATACCACTGATGAATCTGGATCACTCGATTGATTCATCTACACAATTTCACGCACCGCTATATTAAAGCAACATTAAATCTAATACAGACAAGCATGCTTTTGCACACATGTGATTTACTTTGTATCATCAACATGACTCCTCTGGTCTTTTAACAAACATATCTGTTGCAATTTGACACGTTTCCCATGCCTCATTAGCCAGTATAGAAATCAATCATTCAAGTTTGTCACAAATTATATACCAGCCAGTGAGAACTGTAAACAACACAGGGCAGATGGCCCTGTGTTGGCATCATCCACACTTTCATGTCCTTTGTGGGACTGCAAGGAATTGTAGCACAAGAGGAGTCTTTCTCTATTTCCAGATGCCTGAAAGTTTTAAAGATTATTTGCAAGTATATCTAGGATCCACCATTATTATGTTCAAGTAATGAACTGATTATTTGTAGCAAAAATGAACATGTTGTGGTGTGAAATGTGCGTATCAACCCAAAGCAACAAAAAATGTTGAAGAAAATGCTTACTGAAGCTGGCAGGAGAGTGTCATTATCCTCAGTGAAAGTTCTTTTTTAACCCTTTCTGAAATCTACCTCAGTAGTGTAGAAGCCATTGCTATAAAGGCAACATAACAAGGCACAATGCATTTTGCAAATACATAACTTATGGAGACTGTGAAAACAGGCTCTGTGGTTTGATGAAACCAAATGTCTGATGATCATAGGTACATTTGTGGGGAAAACTAAGGACAGGCAACATTGGGTTGTATGAGTGCTAAGGTCAGCCGTGATGCTAGCCATGAAAGTTAAAGCTCAGTCAAAAGTGTGTCTGTTACCTGGAAGTCCCTCAACATGCCACCAAGCTGACTGAAGGATAACAAAATCAATGTTTTGAAGTGGCCTTCACAAAACAGAGTTCAGTCCCAAAGAAAGTTTGACTGAACTAAAAAGTTGTGTGCAAACATTTTGACCCATAAACTTGTCTCATTCACATCAATCCTATGTTGGGTTATGTAGAAGGAAGCATAAAGGATTTGATCTAAATCATAATGTTTTTAAAAATGTTTATAAAAAATTGTTTACAAAGGTCTACATTTGAAATAAAAAAAATTGAAACATGTCATTTTATTTTACTTTTAAAAGTGATTCATACAACATACTGTTGTTACTAGTGCATGTTACTAGTGCATGCAAATATGACTCACTGTGCAGACTTGTTAATGCAATGTCATCTTGGCAAATCAAGGCCTTCCAAAAATGGAAAACCTGACTGTTCAGAATGCTTATGTGGCTACCTGACCTTATTTTGTATGCACACACATATCTGACCCTAATCTTGGGTAACACTGTAGTACCAAGCACCCTAAAGTATCTCTGAACGAATTTACCTGCATAACCTTTATCTTTTGCCTTAGAAACTTGCTTTGCACTTTTCATGCCAAAATTGTGGATTATGGCGCGACTCTGTTACGGAGGACAAAAACAATAGGCTAATACCATAGTTCACTTTAGATGGTGTTTATTGTGCTCATCATCAGGTGAAAAAAAGTTGAAGAATCTGTGCAGCATATTAACCATATATGGCTAGAAAGGTTAAGAAAAAAAAAAACTGCAGTATCTTCACAGCAGCTCAAAAGTCCTTCACCATCAGTATGACCTGTTTGGAACAGAAGCTAAACTCAAACTGACTACCTGGGTTGCGGAACACTATTTTATAGTCACAGGCTCTGCCAACAAGAAAACAAAACAAAAACAATTACCAAGAACTCAGATAACTATCATCAAACAAAATAAAATTATCATAACACTGAAAAAACAGAAGCCTGTAACCAAAATGCAATACTCAATTTCAGGGGTGCTCAAGTCCAGTCCTCGAGCGCTACCGTCCTACAACTTTTAGATGCATCCTTACTCCAACAGACCAGGATCAGCTCTAAACAGGCCTAGTAACGAGCCACTCCTTTGATTCAGGTGTGTTGGAGCAGGGATGCATCTGAAAGTTGCAGGACGGTAGCTCTCGAGGACTGGAAACACTCAATTAATACCGTGTCGTGATGACGTCATTGCGTCGTCACGTGACTCCCTCCAGGCGCGTTTAAATCCGGAAATAGCTTAGTTTGAATATCTGAATCGGGAAAATGTTTGACACTGAAAATTAAAAGCTAGGATGGATATAACACCTGAAGCAAGAAAACTGTACGCCCCTCGATGAATCGCGCCAGTTTGTGCTGAAACCAAAAAGTAAGTTAACTGGTGTGCATATGTTTGTGTGCTTGCACGGACTTTACTGTAGGACGGCGTCGCAGCTCGTGACGTCACATGAATAAAACCACATTACAATAGTTTCTGTTTTTCACATAATTTTATGAAATGTCCTATTTGATCACTTTTCTTAAACGTACTTTTTAACATTTAGCAGTCATTAGTGTCTGTGTTTTGCTTTCTTGAAGTAGAGCAATAATTCAACCTTTCTGAAAGACACCTTTGACTCACTATTAGCTTGAGTTAAATAACTTGTTAACGTCCAGTCAGCATGCATGCTATTGTAAATAGCTTTATATTTATGGCCTGTTGTAAATTCAAGGCATGGTCAATGCTTTATATTGAGCTGCTTCAGCCGCATACCTTATAATGAGCTTCCTGAAAGAATGCTTTTACTTCTGAACATAGAAGGTCTCTTTGTTTTCCAGCAAAACATCAAGAATGACGTAGTTAGTTAATGGTCTCATTTATTAAGCTGTCCATGTAAATTTATGCTTGCAAGTATCACAGGGAAATGCTGCCTTTACGATGTGAATATAAAATGTGTTCTTCATGCTGAATTTGTACATTAGTGTACCAAAACATCAGGTCCACTTCACTCTACTTCAGATAAGAAGTTTGAAAATATTTTCAAGGTGACTGTGTTTTTGCAGCGCTGAATCCTTGAACAACATGTAATATTAGAACAGACTAATTGTTGAATGCAAAGTAAAAGAGAAAAGGAACAACTTAATTTCATAATAATTGTCTGGGATCCGTCATCTCAGATCTCTGTTATAATAGCCTTTATTTGTCACAGTGTAAAGCAAAATGGGACAGGAAAATAGTCGACATTGTTTCAAACATTAAAGACATTGAGGAGTCAGAAATGTTTACTTGCATATTTTCATGTAAAGACAGCATATTCAACATCAAATTGATGTTGAATATCAATTATGTATTTGGCAATGTTTACTTTTCCTCAGTGTTTTCAGAATAAATATTTATAATTGATGTTTTAATTTATCGCCAATACTAAAATATTTGCTATTTGCCCCAAAATCAATAAATAAATTTTAAAAGTAATAATTTTGAAAGCAAAAAAAATTTCATTAAGACCTAGCAGAATAACATTTATTTCTGTTTTTTTTATTACGTACAGTGAATGAATGTTATTTGTCGGTAGAATAATTAAATCTTCCTTGTTTGTTTGCTAACCTGCCACTTCACTAAGCATCGTCAATGCTTGTGTAATAAAGTAAAAAAAAAAAATTCTTGGCCATATTTGAAGAGTCAGACTATTTTGTTATAATTATAATTATTATTATTATTATTATTAAGTGAAGTTTGACGTGCTGGTTTATTTATTTATCAGTTGGAAACTTATCTGAAGTTACTTTCCATTCACAAAATGTTCCCCATTTAGGTCTGCTTTATATCAACCAGACTGTGGCAGATAAAAAAAAAAAAAAATCACAACATCTATAAGCAAGACCATCTGACAGGTGCTTCATCTGCCTTAGGAACATTCCAAGTTTTCTTTCTCTGGTGTTGGCATTGCTGCAGTGCTGGATGCTAAAGGACCACCAGCTATTACACAGGGGTCCAATGCATGCTTCATACAGGATGTATTCAAAACAGATGGGATTCACACGTGTCTTATATTGAGTACACATGCTTCAGTGCATTCCATGGGATTAATTTGATTTTGTAGGATGTTCATCCCTCTTTATTCTAATAAAATTTGTTTCCCTTGAACTTTTTTGGGTGACAGGTGGTGTGTTAAAAGGAAAAAAAAAACCCACCATAGTGCCGTAATAATATGCTGCTATGTCCCACTAAAACAACTTAGCTTTTCTCATATTTATAGAAACTTGAACAAGATTCATGGGTTTCTTTTGCCTCTTATTCAGTATTTTTTTATTTCAAATGTTTAAAATTACCTTTGCAAATTGTAACAGTAACTAAATGTGAAGGACAAAATCAATCCTTGAGTGCACAACTAAAAAAGAACTTGCAGAATTAAAGTCTATTAAATGCCTAAATGAGACATTGAGCAGCAAATTAAAGGAGAACTAAATATTTCCACCACTTATGTTTAATCTCTTAAAAAGGATGGATAACATTTCCTGTTTTTCTCACAGTAATTTTATTTGAAACAATTTCTACTTTGAAAAAGAAGTGCTTATTTACTGAGTGGAGACAAAGTTATTTATGAGAAAATAGAAATGTTATAATTTACAAAACATAGTGAAGAAAAGTAGAGCAATAGCACTGTGGTAACATTTTGTTTTTGTTAATGAATTTATATGCACATTTGTACATGAGAAATATCTAACTGTAAAAAAAATGGTATTTGTTAGTTGGCACACAATTTAGATTTTCCTTTATTATCTCAAGTTATGGGAGGAAGTACACCCCCTTTTTGATTTTTGAATTTGATGCATGAGTAAATGAATGATCTGGTTTAAAAACATGCAACAGATTCAAGGCTGTCATTAAAAAAACGAAAAAAATATACAAAAGTTTAAAGTTGCATAATATAATAACTATACATTTTCTGCTTTAAGAGGAGGACTGTATTTTAATCACTAGCACATGTGAACGCCTCTCTGAAAGTAGAGGTCTTGGCAACCTCAGGGACATACATGTTTCCAAGTTATCACATTACCAGGAAGGAAGGACATCAGTGATGTTGCTGCACATCAATTTGTCAATGTGCAGCAACGACAAATTGCTGCACATCTTCAGTTTCTCAGGTTGAGCTCCAGTAATTCCTGTAAAGCCATAGCGTTTTCTCTTGTGCAACTTTCATACTCAAACAATTATTTGAAGTTTTTGCTGATATTGGCGGTTTCACAAGCTGTGGAACCACTGATTCTTTTCTCCTTTTTTAAATCCTGTTATTTCTATTTGGGTTTCATCTTTTGTTTCTTTTGCTAGTTTTCTTCTGGCTAAAGGCTGGCTGTATTGGGTCATCAGTCAAATTCACTCAAATTAAAATTTGACTTAAATATTTTAAAGTTTTCACAGCTTTTGAAATTACATAGCTTGATGATAATGTTTATCATCAAGCTATGTAATGATGTTAGCTTCTATGGATGAAAGTCCAAGAACCAGTTTGGTCACCATACATGTAAAGGAAAATCTTTAATAACAGATTTTCTTTTTCTGTTTTGCCTCCTTGCTTACAAGTAGGTGACACAACAAGTTTTAAATATACAAAGTCTGTTTCTACTTAGCTGATTTGTCTGATTTATGTTCTTCTTATCCCTTACTAAATTAGTTAAACATCCTCATATAAGCTCAGCATGTTACTGTTACGTGTGGGGTCCCCTGACGTCTTTGCCACTCACCCAGCTTCCCTAGTAAATGCATTTATATTTCATTTGTCTTTCCCTTGGGTTATTTGCCTCAGCTGTGCAGTGGAAACCCCCAGATTCCTGTTTTTTATAGACACATATTTTACAGCAAACACAACAAGACCCCTAATTGTACTGTAATATTGATTTGACATGGTCATAACCCAGTGACTTTATAATGCATGCAGCTGGGAGAAAATAAGCTGATGTAGAGTAAATCTTCTGTGGGTGTAATTCAGCTTGGTGGTACAGTTCAGGCATGCGAGTCTTAGCTAATGATCAGTGGATCGGAAAAATACAGTTGAGAAGGAAAACATCTGAAAGAAATCTTGGATGTGGTGGGAATCCCCCTGCTGGGCAATCTAAGTTGCAGACAACTTGAAGAACTTACCACATCAGTTCAGAGGGACGTAGTCTGAAATAGTGAAACAGCCCATTACTCTGCCTAATGACCTGAACATACACTGGATGAGTTTCTGCATGGAAAACAGCTGGCACACTAATGCAGATGCAAATAATGCAAACCAGCTTTTATGCATGCGGTTCACCAGTGTTTGTGTGTAAAAACACTAACACAATACACACTCAAACATAAATGAGACAGAAGACACCTCTAAGATGTTCTTTATTTTCACACAGATCCAGATTCCCAGAGGAAGCGGACTGTGCAGAATGTTCTTGACCTCCGCCAGAATCTGGAAGACACAATGTCGAGTCTGCGCGGCTCCCAGCTGACCCACAGGTAAACACATCTGGATCTACATTTGCTTTTTAGTGTAAGCGATTGTGTTCTATACTAGCACAAGATAAAGTTTTTTTTATTTAATTGGACACGATTGATATTTAAAGAAAAAGCCTGAACTGAAGAAGATTAACTCAAGAAGATTAACTTACATAATGAATCAATAATCAAGAGTAAACAGCTGTACCAAAGCTGCTAGGGGAATTTCCACCTGGTGCACATCTGGTTTCCATCTCTTTTCAAATGGCCTTCTCTTTTTCATTCTCATAGTATCACTTCAGAAATCTTTGTTTTTAATGGAACAACAATAAATCTAAACATGGATTTGTCACAACAAGAGCAATGTACAACAATTATAGCAGAAAGACTGTAATATTTTCACAATCCTTACTGTAAACTTGGACATAATTAAAGACATGCTATGTATTTTTATAATTAAAAGAAATCAAAATAAGTTGTGTTGATTTTTTTTCTGACTGAAATTAAAACCTGCCTTTACATATTGTTCTTGTGTTGTGTGAGTGCTTGGTCGATCATCAACGTCAGAAAAATAACTGGCTTTTCATTTCTTCTACCAAGTAATTTTGTCTAAAATCTTGTATTAAATCCTCTGTCTCTTGCAGATGCCATTTGAATACAAGATAATCAACAGTTAACTGAGGAAAAGAAAAATTCTTGTTCTCAATAATTATAAATTATCCACGAAGAACATATAAAAATATCTATATGCTTTGCATTATTTATTTGGTTAACTCGGTTCATCGAGTTGTGCAATCCACAGACGTAGCAGATGCTCGAGGCTTGGCGTTTTTAACCCTGACCTACTTATAAAACAAGTAAACTTTGGAATCCACGCATATTGCTGCATTTAACTGCATTTAAAAATATCAGGACCACAATATCAGGTCATCCTTATTTGTGTCTTCATGTTTCATGCGGTAACTTGTCATGTTTTATTCCCTGAAGAATGTTTGACATTTTATCTAGTTCAAGAGCAACTTAATATGAGTTTCTTTAAAGGACTCTTTTAAGAGAAAGTAAATTAGCTCTTTTGGACACATGTGTGACATTTTGCACATATTAAGCTTTTTGAGTCAAATACAACTGTGGAACCCTCTGAACCTTCTCTGTGTCTTTGTAGCTGTATGGACAGCAGCAACGTGGGCTACGACAGCGATGAGACCAATGCCCGCAGCATTTCCAGCATGTCGAACCGTTCCTCCCCTCTGTCCTGGCGCCATGGTCAGTCCAGTCCTCGTCTTCAGGCTGGCGATGCCCCATCTTCCACAGGTGGCGGATATCAGGGCAGTAAAAGCTCCTCCCAGTACACAGCCCACACCATGCCTGCTCGCTGCTCCAGTCGCCTTAGTAGCACGTCTCGCATTGAACTCATCGAAGGTCTCGACGATGATCCTGATCTCAAGTCTGGTTACCTGAGTGATACTGACCTTCAAGGAAAGAGCCTGCCAGATGATGATGATGACAACTTGGCCAATGGGTGAGAAAGGAGGCTTTTAAACTTTTATCATTATAGCAGAAACAAATGAGGATCGCAGTATAACAAGCAATAAGTTCAAAAAATGGCACATTTCCACCTGTTTGTTAAAGTAGTGATGAAAAAGCATGGCATTTAATAAATCAGGTCAGAGTAAAAATTGCTGAAGACCTCACTGGCATGTCATATTCACACCAACGAGCGGCGTTTTGAAAGCAAAAGAAAAAGACAGGCAACATATTTGGTCAACATCATTCTTTATGTCAAGCAACTGCTCATCTGGTGTAGATGTCTGGAACAGTTGATAAAGAAAGTAGTGGTATTTTAGCACCTCTGTCTGTACCGGTACTACTGCAATCTGTTTAGTGGTCGAAAGTTAATGAATAATCAGATATTTAAATCAGCTAATCAAAATTATGATCAAGAGAATAGAACACTGAAAAACAGCTTCAAGACTAACTAATAATATAAATGTCAGCAAAACAGTGGTTATAAGATTACATCAGTACAGGAATGACATATGAGGTGGAGCGAATAGGAGGGAAAAAAAGGGGGGAAGGTTGTGCGTGTGTATGTGCATGTGTGTCGAAAGCTGGTGTGTGTGTGTCAGAGCTATGAAGATTGGAGAAGGGATACTTGATAATGTCCACATCTGGACAAAACGGCGCCAAATTGGAACAAATTAAAGGGCAATAAAACACAAGGCCTACCCTTTAGTCTTTAGAGAGACAAAGGAAATGTTGCTTCAGATTCCTTTTCTGCATGACAAACTTGGACAAACATCTATGTTGCACCTTTGTGAAGGAGAGCAAAAGAGGAGAAAATGAAACAGAACCATTGCACAGTCTTGGCCTGGTTATTCAAAACACTATTTGCCACATTTGTTTTTTTTCAGCAGAGGAAAGAAAGAATTACACAGCATGCAATCAGCAACTCCTCAGAGAAGCAGTGGGTTTAGCCACTCAAAAACACATTATACCAACATTATGAAACAATGTCTCCATCATTCTATTTTTAACTTTAACTTGTCCCTACCCAGACACTTTAAAAAAGTTCTATCTTACTTTGAGGTGATCAGTGTCAGTCAAAAAGATGTCCAGGAACCGGCCCAAAAATTAGGGCATCTGGCTCAAACAGCTGGATGGGTTGTTTGGGGGAGTCATTGGTTGCATTGTGGATTACCACCCAAGTCAACTATGAAAAGCAGCTTCCAGCAACCTCCTGTTGTACACTGAAGATGGAGGGGCTACAGCAGGTTCTTCAAGTTACGCTTTGAAGTTTTTTTCATCCTCCATGCAGTTAATGCATGGGCGTCGTCATAGGAGATTCTCACTCCAAAGACTGTTTGCTTGGTTCGCTTGAGTTTATAAAGGTCTTCTGACCTAAACAAGATGGCTTACAGCAGTATGAGTGCTGGTAGATGCAGTCCGATTAGTCTGCTTTGGGAAAATGGGATCCAACTCAAGTACAAAAAGATAAAGTTAGTTGATTAGTTATTTAGGAAATCTGATTTGGTAGCCAGCAAGCATCCATAGTTTAAGAGACTTTCTTAGACTCCCAAATGTTTTTTTTTTGTTTTTTTTAAAGATGTAAGATGTACCTATTTCAGCTTCCACATCATGTCCATGTTTTAACTGAAATAGTCTTTCTTTAAAGTGAGGGAAAAGTAATAACTTTTTTTAGCCATCTGGTCGACAGTGCACAGCATCATATGGAAGGAGGGGCAGCACCACATTACTATATGCTTGATAGAGACTGAGGAAATTCAGGAACTCTCTTGCATCTCATTAAAATTATTTTAAATAATCAGAACATTGATCATTTTTTTGTCTGATTTGAAATGGTGACTCTTAAAACTTGGGTATACCGTGGGGAAAAGAGTATTTAGTCAGTCACCAATTGTGCAGGTTCTCCCACTTTAAAAGATGAGAGAGGCCTGTAATTGACATCATAGGTAGACAACAACTATGAGAGACAAAATGAGAAAAAATTTCAGAAAATCACATTGTCTGATTTTTAAAGAATTTATTTGCAAATAAGGGTGGAAAATAAGTATTTGGTCAATAACAAAAGTTCATCTCAATACTTTGTAATATATCCTTTGTTGG